>JAADWA010000656.1:0-17912 GCA_023335935.1 Pythium phragmiticola
GTTGGCGTTGGCGTTGGCGTGGGGGTTGATTCCTCTGCTCTTAACGCTGGCGCCGCAGGCGTGAAGGGGTTAATGAGGGATTTGTTCTCGGCGGTTGTGTTGAGCAGCTCAAAGACGCGGTCTGCATGCGGTGCGCGCGGCGTCTCCAGTGGCCGCAACGCGGCGTTCGGAGACGCGTCTCCGCTCGCGCTACTGTGGCCTGTGACGCCGAACGGAATGTTGTTGGTCGTCTGCGGCATCGCGTCGGCTGCTAGGGCGCTTGCGGTCAGCACCAGCGCCGCGAGCGCTCGGGGCCGTAGCCGTGGCAGTGCACCCGCCATGTCGCTCGTGCAAGCCAAGCGCGACCCAGCGGCGGCGCGTGTTGCTTTCGTTTGGTGCTACTCGGCGGTCGGGCGTATGGAATGAGCGAACGCCGTGCGCCTTCTGCGTGTGTGCGGGCGCGTAGAACCGCTTCTCTGCCGCGTGCTTTCTCCGTGATGCAGTCCGTCGTCCTGCGCACCCACCAGCCTGGAACCAGCAGCTCTTGGCGCGTCCCGGCCACCACCGCCGGAGTAATACCAGTCCAAGAGTAATACCGCCCAACATCGGCACTTGCGTCGCCTTTACGAACACGTCGCGGTGAGCGGATCAAGTCAGAAGCAGCGCAGACGAGCCATGGCGTGCGAGAGGAAAGGACATTTTAGCCAATCAAAGCGACGATTTGTAACGCCAGCTGGCAGGTGAATTTGAGGATTGGGACCGGCTGCTGCTTGACAGCAACAGAGCATGAGTCCCTCAGCAATATTGTACCGTTTCCATTTCTGATTCTATATTGCTTACCATCTGAGTCTAAGACTGAGACTGAGGAGGCCTCGCATGTTGAAGCGGAAACTCCCAGCACGCGCGATGCCCACGGCCACCAAGATCGCAGCGGACGCCAAGAAGAAAGCGGCAGTGAAGACGAAAGAGAAGGAGAAGAAGAGCGCCAAGACGGACAAGGCGGACAAGCCCAAGAAGAAGAGCGATTCGGCGAGCGACAAGAAGAAGAGCGAACCGCCGCTGGACCCGGACGCCGTGCAGCTCTTCCGTCGCTATGATCGAGCGCGCACGGGCGTGATACTGCGCAGTGATTTCTTGCAGCTGCTGCGCGACTATGCGCACCTGCCACGCACATCCCACCATGGCGGATCGTCGGCCTCTGGCCCGCGCCCGCCATTGTCGCTGACCGACTCGCGCGGCATCCCGCTGGGCTACGAGCGGGCGGAAAAGAACTCGGAGTTCGAGGCCGGTCAGTTGTTTGAGCGGTACGATAGAGACCACGCCGGTGCGCTGACTCTCGACAAGTTTGGTGAGTTTTTCCGCGACTTTCAGTCGCAACTGCGAGCGTTCGTGGACGATCTGAGCTACCGCGCCATGAGCGTTCATCCGCTACAGCAGCAAGCAGCAACTGAAGCAGGAGTCGCAATGCAGCCGCGTGAGCCTGTGGTTACAGAGACCCCAGCGAGCAATAGAGAAGAAGACTCCCAGCCGAAGCTGACTCCGTCAAGCACGTTCATACGCGCAGAGTACCAGACAACGCTATGGGAGCTTCGCAAGGTTTGCAAGGAGGAACTGTTGCAGCAGCGCGAGCGAATACGTGACGAGGTGAGACCATGGCAGAAGGATGGGAAAGAGGGATTGTGGTGGGGATGTGACGCTCCTTCTATGTGATGTCGGCGTATTATCCAGATTAACGGTCTGCGAGAAGTGCTCGCGTCCACTTCGCGACACGAAGACCGGGAGAGCGATAGCTTCCATCGCGCGTGGTCGCCCTCGGGCCACCGCTTGGATTCCTTCTCATTCTCACCCGACAGCGGATCGTCCAAGCCGCGCTCCTCGAGAGGCAATCAGGTGCTGGATCGCTATGACACGATGGAAAACGATCTCGAACGCGTCGATGAAGTCTTGCGTGCCACGCGCCGCCAGCTGCGCAAAGGTGGGATCCTAGTTCTTTCTATGTGTGGGCCGAAGACATCTCATCTAAGAAGAGCGACCTTTCCTTGCAGGGCTGGACGTGACCGTGGACGACATGAAGGTCTTTCTTTCGACTGCGCCGCAGCTGCTGGCCGACGCACGTGAATTAGTCATGAAAGAGTACAGGTCCCACACGACGTTTCCACCGCCACGCCGTGACGAGCGCATCACGTCGCCTCGAAAGAGTAGCCGGCCCGAGAGTACGAGAGACTCGGGACGAGTTGCCGTGGCGAGGCCAGCAGCCGAACTCAATGCGGCAAAAGTCTCACCCAGCCCGAGTGACGACCACCAAGCCACCGTGGCGCAGCTTCAGAAGACGCTGCAAATCAAGGACCAGCTCATCTATCAGTTGCTTCAGGAACGCACGACTCTGCGCCGGCAGAAGGCATCGGTTGAGTCCGATCTCCACGAGCTGACTGAAGTCAGCACAAACGAAATGCGGAAATGGGCGCGGCTGACCGACGAAATGCAAGACGAGATCGCACTGCTACGCGACCAGTTGGATACTGTAAATCGCCGTCGCGAGAACGGGTCCGTCTTCTCATACACATCAAACGCACACGCATGACAAATGCAAATTGATCTAGACTAAAGACTTGGCGACTTCGGCAATGGGACTCAGACCCACGACTCGTTCGCTGTCGACGCGCTCGACGTGGTGGACAGCGGTGGAGCGCTCGCTCCATTCGAAAAGAGCATCGTGAGAAGCTGGCTTTCTTGGTACTCGGTCGCGTATCGCTCGACGATTTCGTCCACGAGCTTCTTCCGCGTCGGGTACGGTCGCACGTACACAGTCGTCTACATATTGAGAAAAGAAAAGATCAGCATGCCTCGTGGATCGGGAAAAAGAAACCCCTTCATCCGTACCTGTGAGCGGCACACGCGATTCGCATTCATGGCCGTTTGGCGCACGAGCGGCGCGAGATCGTCCTCATGGATGACCATACCCGATTGAATGGGGCCAAACGGCGACACCTTGTCCTTGGAGTGAATTTTCACCAAGTAGAGTCCTCGCTGGCTGCGGCGCAGAGGGTGGATAACCAGCTGCACGTCGTTAAAGTGACTCGTGATGGTTGCCGAGTCGTACTCTTGCGCATCATTGTCATTCCAAACGATGTGGACATAGTCGTTGCCGACATGTCGCTTCTTCTCGATCTGCTGGGGGTCGGCCGCGCGCGTTGGCATCATGGTCACGACGTGGTACATGACTTCGCTGTGAGCACTTGCATAATACAGCGACTTGGAACCATTGGCGAGGCTTTTCGGGTTGCAGTCGAGACGACCCGAGAATCCACGGTGGCGCAAAAGATCGACCTCCCATCCGATCTGTGCGAGGAAGCGGTTGTACGCGGCACTTCCGTTTTCGTTCTTGAGAATCTCTTGCTGCGTGCGCTGCTTGGGGCCAACGTAGATGACGCCGATCTTCATCGTCTCTCGCGTCGGGTTCTCATCGAGATGCTTGAGCGATCGCTCAAGCTTCGGTCCATTTTCGAGCAACCTGATGCGCCGACGCATCTGCATGTCGCTGGTCGCGGCAGGAAGCAGGCCAGCCTGCGCCAAAAACAATCGACAGACGTCGAGCGCGCCCACTCGCGTGGAGAGATGGTCTGCGGGCAGCCGCACACTGGTCTCGCGGATGGGAGCGGCTGTGGGCTGCTTATCAGCACTACGGTAGGTTAACGCCAAATGCGAGATGCGAGCGTTAAGCTCCATAATCGAAAAGCTGTCAAAGAGTGACAGCTGTGGGGGGATGGGAACCGGGGCGTCCTTCCCTCCATTCGCCGCGCTTTTGCCATCTTGGCCGACGGTAGACGACTGATCAAGAGACGTCACGAAGCGGTCCAACAGGCCGCCTCTCTCGAAGTAAGCACTCTCGGCGTGGCTCATGGCCGTCTGAAACAACGTGCCAGGCAACATCCACTGCTCGACATTGCCAAGCTTTAGTGCCCTCTGAGCAATCTGGATCTGATCCTGGACTTGCGCGCCGATGTGCACTGGAAACTTGATCTGGCGCCCTCCATCGAGCGACAGGAATTCCCAAAAGATGGTACACGCCTGTCCGAGGCGTTCGCTGGGCACACTCAACCGCTCAAACTTTTTCACGACGTCACAAAACTCGACGATCTCCTTGCCCTCAGCGCTGCCTTCTTTCAACAAGAAACTCTTCAGCTGTGCGTAGCACTCTTCGTCATGAATAAGACGCTGGAGGAACGAGAAACCGGCGATGTCAGATGAATCGTTCACAAGAGGGTTGGTGCTGTTCTCCATGTCCATCAGGTTGTACTTGGTCATAGCGTAGCGACCACCCAAGAGCGTCTTGTCCGTTGTGTCTCCTCCGCAGTCGCGGAAAACCATCGGGATACTGTCAAGCACCAGGTCGAGCAAGCAACGCTCTTCATCCAGGCTTCCAATGTTCGGTTCCCGCTCGTCCATGTCGAAGAGGCCGCAAACAGAGACGGTATTACCCGTAATCTTTCGTCGCTGGCAGTCGCAGCTCTTTGCAGTCGGCTTCAAAGTGGAAAGGGTTGATACCTCGATGGCGGCCGTATTGTTGCGCTCCTCGTGAAGCTTCGCCACGCGTTCGAGTCGTTCTTGTCGCTCGTCACGATTCCCACCACCACTCGTTGGCATCTTGTCCGAATCGCCACCAGACCCTTTCGACGCTGACTTCTTCTTGTCACCCCCGTTCGTCGTCCCGTTCGTTGTTGCCGGCCCATTGGCAGCGGCGGCATCGCCTTCCTCGTGGAACACGTAGCTGCCCTTCGCGACGCACACGCTGTTCGTCAGTATGGCTTCTTCGCGGTCCCGAGGGACGTGAATGAGTTCGAGCTTCGTTGTCCCACTGCTGCCACCAGTACTGTTCGCGTCCTGAGCTGGTCGAGACTTCTCGCCGCCACATACTTGGCACAGAGCATTGCCTGCTTTCGCAATGTCGCTGAAGGCTGGTTTCATTTCGACGCGGAGAGTCGTCGTGGCACGGTGGAAATGCGAAGACTCCAGACCGCGCGCATTGCCACCGTCTCCGACGACAAGCAGTTCGCGCTCTTCTCCCACTTGTCTGCTATTCGCAATGAGGGCTCGCTTCGACTGGCGCATTGCCTCGGGTGTCGACATTGCAATCGCGGGTGTCATCTCCCATGTGAACAAGCCAGTCATATCGCGAGCAATAAAGCGCGCACATGGCGAGTCGAGGCTTCCAATAACAGTGAAGATCATCGAGTCCATGTACACAAAGCTCAGTGAGACTGGGCCCTTCGCATCTTGCGTCTGTCCAACCGAGTACACGGATCCTTCAGTTCCCTCATGCAGCTCAGAGCACCCCGAGATCACTTGGTCGACACCAGCGGGCGACGGGAAGCCATTGATGTGATGAAGCAAGTGCATCACAAGTCCTTCGGCGGCCATGGAAGTCTCCTCAAAGCACCTGAGCCACGCCTGACTCGCTTCATTATCCAGGGACGCGCGCATTTGCAGTCCCAAGAACAATAACGGCATGGACATTCGCCGCGACTGCGCACGTGCTCTCTCCACCTCACGCTGCCACTCTCCGTCAGGGATGGTCCCCACCAAGGCGGCTTCAATCGAGCTGAACAGGATCCTCTTGACGTGGTCGTCCTGCAACACTTCCGGACGATACATGACCCAGAAGCGAAGACACTCGAAGATAGCCCCCGTTTTCTGCACAATAAGCTTCAGCGCAGGGATGTCGCGCTCTTTCGTGCTCGGCTTAAGAAGCTGAGGATCAAGGTTGGGAGTGCTTTGGGGTCCCGTCGTAGGCTTGATCGTCTTGATCTTGTGTCCGTCCGTTTCCAAATCACTACCGCGGAGTGATCCAGTGCGGTTTGTTGTCCTCCCGGGACTTGCATCGCCAGCCCCAAACAACGAAGTCGCATCCCCGGCGCCATTGTTCATCGCTTCGATCGCCGCTTGGACTTCAATAGACGCTTCTTCGACTTGTTGTTGCGCAAAGACCGCAAGTGTCATCACGATCTGGGCTACGAGGCGAGAATCGAAGGCATGAATACTCTCGTGGAAGTCGGCCAGGTCTTGAAGGATTGACAACGCCGTCATCGAAATGGAGAAATCGAGAGCGTAGCAAAAGTTCACGATCTTCATGATCCAATCGCCAAGCTCGGCTCGATCGACCAAATCGGACGTGGCGGGCGACAAATGGGTCACGATGAGACTGTACAGAGCCCACAGCGCACGCTTCTTAATGGTGGCAATGTCAGTGAAGGGTAACCCAGCAATGCGAACCAACACGCGGCCCGCGATCGCATGGAATCGCTCGTCGCGGTCGGGTACTTCTTCCATGAGTTCGCGCAGTCGGTCGTAGTGTTCCCCCGCCGCAACCGTTCTCGCGAGTTTGCGTTGCCAATTCACAAAGTCTTGACCACGGTAACGCTTCGGAAGCGCCACGATCGACAAGACCACATCCAGCGCAGCATTCAGCTCGCGATTCCAGTCGGAGGATTTGACCTTGGACTGCTCGGCTCGATCCCAAATGTTCTGGATGATGATTTGGTCGACGGCGTATAGGAACGCGGGTACGAGTACATTCATTCCTTCAAGGTTGAGCGTAAAAATGGAGGCAGCTCGCTGAAGTACTGTTGAGACCACGACCCCCGACGGCGACGTGATACCCTTGTATAATACCCGTGAGAGCACCGTGAGGTGGCCATGCGTAAGAGGATTCGAGCACCGCACAGTGCAAAGCTTGCAGAGGATCACGATCGCAACACAGCGAGAGTTTTGATACTCAGCATTTTCGAGTTCGCAAACGGGTAGAAACCACTCACCAAAGAGAGCAAGAATGGTCGATGGACTGATCCTGTGAAGCGCCGTTGGAGTCGCACGCTGCGAGCAAATTGCTGAATCAATCCAGAGCTGAATGAGCTGCAGAAAGCCTTCCAGCAGATGAAGATGCAGAAACGGAGCCAACGAGCTGACGGTCGGTGGTGGAATTAAATGCAGCACACGGTCCAGCAGCACGGTCGCGTCCCCAACATCCTGCACGGTCGTCATGAGAAAATTGGCAGCGGATTGAAGGTACACTGGTTTCGAGGCGGTGTCTTTCGCGGCTGCATCCTTGCTGGCGGCATCAGTTGCGCTGTGTGGAACAACGGCAGCTCCGTCGCTGGTGATCTTCAGAACTGATTGGCCTTCATCCATGATGCTCATGAGAAGGCAGCTCAACAGCCGCAATTCGCGCTTCCAGCAGTTGATCACCTCGAGGCCAATCACCTTTGCGTCACTTGGATTCACGAGCCAGCGGCGGATCGCAATCGTGAGCTCGAGCCACACCTGCTGGCCACTCCCTTTCGACAAGACAGTCGCGTGCATCCACACATGCAGGATGACAGACACCATGGCGCTCAGAATAGGCGCGTTGGATGGCTCGCGGAGCGTAACGCAGTTGTCCAGGGTCGAAATCACAAACTTGCGGAGGTACGTCGCGGTGTAGTCGTCCAGTTGCCGTTGCGACACGAGTTCCAGCAGTTCGACACAGTTGAGCAGGATCTTCGGGTCGTCCAGTTGTACGGACGGGTGGAAGAGCTGGGACACGTGCGAGATCATAGCGCGGCACGTCTCGTGGATCTGGCTCTGCATGCCGAGGGGGACGTACTGGCTGCCAGTGCAAATCCCCGAGTAGAACTTGATGGCGTCCAGAACGAGTTCGTTATCACGGTATGCGAACCGTTGGCGCACAGTCTCCATGATGACCTCGGCGAATTCGCGCTTGGCCCACAGCGCCTCCATGCACTCGGGCTTGGAGCGAAGCTTATAGATCCATCGTGCAACCACACGCTGGAAGCTACCAGGACAGTGGTGGAAGAATCCTGTGTTGTCGCCCTCCTCCTTGAGCTTGACCTTGATGCACACCTTGGGGAAGAGCAGCGGCATATAGAAACGCATGATAAGCTCGGCCCAGTACTCGAATCGGTCGCCGCGTGCCTTGTGGTTGACCTTGGGGTTCGTCAGGATCCGTGGATCTTCTCGCTCAAGACTTAGGTCCATGATAAACTTGAGCATATCGACCGGCTCTTCAGCTTGCGTGGGCACGGACCGGATCCAGCCTTCGACGTGGACGCCTTGGTTGATAAACTTGTCGGGCAAGACGATACTGCCACCACCATAGGGCGAGAAGTCGACACTCTCTCGCAGCAGCTCGAGATGCAGCGTGCTGCGTCGACTCGCGGACGAACTCGCAGTGGCTCGTACGCTTTCCTCGTCCTCTGCCCCGCTGTCGCCCTCGGTGGGGAGAATGCCGGCGAGGCCACCGCCCGTCGCGGCCGCCAGCAATGAGAGCTGCTGCGTGTTGCGCGTCGCATCCGTATACAGTGCGAGGCAGCGGAATGCGTACTTCTTGATGAGCGCGTGGTTGTCGCGCTTGAGCAGCTTTGCGAAAAGCAGCGTGAAGCCGTGGCTCTTCCAGCCGTCGTGGATGAGCGCGATGTTGTTGCGCACGAGCACCTCGAGCCCTTCAAACACCTCGTTCCAGTCTTCCGCTTCGAGTGTCTTTTTGCGCCGACGAAATGCGTGTTCCTGCGGGATGTAGAGCGACTCGAGCTCGGTCACACAGTCGCTCAGCACGTCAAACAGCATCGACGGGTTGGTCATGTCGCTCCAGAACTCGGCCAGCAGCGCCGTGTTATCGACATTGCCGGCCTCCTTGGGCGCGCCCGACAGCAGCTGTTGCACGGTGCCAGCGATGGATCCGTCGGCGCCGGCGCCGCCGCTTGGGTTCTTGAGGAAATCGAGGAGCGTGCGCAGGCGCTTCCGTGGCGGGCGGTCGACCGCGTAGAACTTGGCGAGCCGCTTCATGTCGGCGTCCTTGCGCACGGATTTGACATCGAGCCCGCGTCGTGATCCCTCAGCCATGGCGACGTGGTGTACGCACGAGCAGCGGGGGAGAGGGGAAGGGGGGGGTCTCCTTCCTGCTTTCCCTTGCTGACTTCAGACTGAGAGAGAGATTTCGGTCCAATACAAGGCAAGGAGTTGACAGACAACTATATTCACTATAGTAAATCATACAAAATGAAAACGTATACATCATATTATATTATTATCATAGTTCTCACACTGAAATAGAACTTCAGATATGATACCTGTTGTATTTTATCTTGTTATGCGTGAATATTGGCCCTCCGGCCTGGTACAACAAGCAGAATTATTTTTGGTGCACACTCGAACGACAATGTGCATCTGAGAGTCATGCTGGAGTGGTCTACTGTAAGAGCATCTCCACCGGTCCACGCTAAACGCCAACGCTAAACCTGTATACAACCAATATATATAAACTATTGCAGGTACTTGAAATAGTAGACCCTCCTAATTTGGCGCGGCCACGGCAAATGTGACCGCGTTTGGCGTGATCCATGCCAAACATGCCCGGAAATAGAGCGAAGTTGCACGACTCCGTAAATTACGGTTTAGCGTTGTGGACCAATGGAGATACTCTTAGAATGTAACGGCCGATTTGACAGAATTCTCACGGCAGCACTAGCAGTTCAAAACCGAACATGAAGCGGAAGAAGAGTGCTGTGGAGAAGGTTGATCGCAGCAGCGCGTCGCCGGGCAAGACGCGTACCCACGCCTTGCGCCGAGGTGGTGTGTGAAACAGGGCCGTGCGACTTGGGATTGTGCAGAAACAAGCGCCTGTAGCCACCGTCGCCGATATGTAGTCTCGTTGATATGCTACATCGCAAGAGCGACATCGATAGTCTGCACTTCGGCTCGCTTCTGATTTTCCAATGGCACATGCTCGGTCGATCCGTCGATTCCTGTTGGCTACTGAGATCTCAGGTTTTGGTGATGAGTGGGAGTGAGCTCTTTGTGTGCTTCTCGAGACTGACGACGTCGTCGCTGCAAGGAATCAGCATGTACCCCCATCGTGACAACTGGTGGTTTTGCCCCATCCATGCATTGGCAATTGTGGTTGCCACTGGCGCCAGCCCGAGCATCTCGTTTTCAACATGTTCCGTGATCGTGAGATCGAGCCTGAAGTGGAAGACAACGATGACTTGGTCCGTTGCATCGGTGCCGTCAGCCAACTGGAACCTTGCGTGATAGGGGCTCATGGAGAAGATGACGATGACGATCACGATGACAAGACATGTCCAAAACGCGTGCGAAAAAGGCCATCTGCGGCGCAATATATCAACCAGAGACTGAAGCAACTGCAAGTCCAAAATACTGACGAATGTGGACGATCGGGCGTTGGCGCTCTCGGTACTGTGCCGCTGACCACCGGGCTGCAGTCACACTCTATGCGCCGCGGCGACGCACAATGGGCGAACGCCAGCCACAAAATCTCAATTCAATGGCTTTGCTCTCGCGACATGTGGACGATGGATGCTCTCAACAAAGCGTTTGCTGACATTGGGACCACACTTACTGAAGACCAGAAGATTGCAAAGCGACTGTCCGGTTGGGACCCCGACGATCACGTAGACATGCCATCCCTAGCGGCCGTGGTCTACGCACTCTCGAGTGAAGAAGCTAACGCGATCCAACGGTTCCAGCACGTTTTTTTCGCAAATGCGCACGGCTTCTCTGACAGTGTCTCGAAATGCAACATTCATGCGGTTGTGCTGAACCTGATGCTCGCTACCACGCTTATGTACCTACCTGAGACCATGTCAGCTCATCCCAGCTCACAGATGATGCGTGCAGTAAACCGCGCTGCTGCCGACTCTTTGGTACCCATCCCCCTCTTGCTGAAGGCTGGCGGGCTCATCCAGACCCGCTACACCAAAAGACACGCCCGCGTCGCTCGAACCAGTACTCGCCTTGCTCGGAACGTTAGCGGAAAGCGTGGAGAAATTGAGTGCTCAGGTGGAGTCTCTCGTAGGCCGAATCGAAAGAAATGCTGCTGTCCAACCACCTAACAACGCTTTGCCCGGCACTGTGGTCAACCCATCTCCCCTGCTCACTGGCCTCTAGAACACGACACCAGCAGACGATGGGTGGAACGGCTCTATTGCTGAGTTTGTGTGGTACATAAACGACCATGGCTCGATGACGAAATGCGCAAGGGCAAACAGCGGCAGACTCTCCCCGCAGACCTTCATCTTTGTCTTGTGCTCGACGTCATCGATCACTCGCTCCAGTTTCTCAGCAATCCGATCACCAGTATTTGCGTCTTGGTGGGAGCGAATGGAGCTCCAGAAGAGGGGTTTCAGCCCCGGAGCGACGACGATGAAATTCATGACATAGTGTGAACTAGGATTCGTCCACCCATCGGTAACGATTGCCATGAACTTCTTGCTCTTGAGAGCTTGTTCCACCTCCTTCTGCTCTTCCGCGTACGCCGTCAACAGAAGCCCTTCAGCAATATACTGGCGAGATGGCAGCGTGAACTGCGGCAGGTACTTTTTAAAAACTTTGTGAAGAATGAGTTTCGCACCCATCGAAACGACCAGCCCATGACGTAGAACAGGAACGCGAGATCAAGGTTGAACTGCTGTTGTTGGCGCTTCTTTGCAGATTGAGTGGGCATCGTAGATAGTCGAGCACGTTGTGGCGTTGTCTGTTTCGATCGCGGAGAAGGTGTCGGTGGCGTCTTCCTTTTGCGTGACTCGAGCGTCGCCCACCGTTTTTTCGCCTCCGGTGAGACCCCCTTGCAGTTCTTCACGATGTGATTGAGCATTCGCTGGGGCTGCGCAGTCTCGTACGTCTTCCCGCAGGCCTTGCACATGGCGCCTTTGCCGCCCTCCCAGCGGCGCTCGTACTCCTCCCAGATAGCGCTTCACCATTCGTCACACTCCCGGTACTAGAAACGTTTCCTTTTGCCTGCAATCTTGGATCAAAACAAACAAGTCGCCGAGCTTGCCGTGACGGTCCGTCACGGCTAGGAAACTGGCTCACAGACCAGATCGCTCAGACAGGGCCCCTGATTGGATCCCTGTGCGGCACCAGGGATCTGCCAGTGGTGCCCCCAATGATCTAACCACCAATGTTATAGTAAATTGTCTGCTCCACGTTGCCCATCATGGCACGAGTGCAAGTTGTAGCCTGCAACTGTGCTGCTGACTCAGCAGCACAGTTCCGGAATATCCGGGCTCAGGCTTTCCGAGCCGGAAAGTCCTGTTGAATTCTGAGACATAGACGAGGATAGTGGGACAGTCAGCCAGAATCCGTGAAGTGGAATGGAAATAGTTCATTCCCAGTGAAATATTTCGATCTTTTTTCAAAGTCCCATCGGGTAGTTACCCGCGAATGGGTAACTACCGGGTAGATACCCGATTTCGGGTGAATTGGGTAAAAAACCGACGTCCACACTAGTTTATACTATATCGATGCTTCCGATCGAATAAACACGACCCATCCTCCCCGGGTTTCTGGCTGAGCGGGATTATCGTCCGGTCGATGAAGCACGCATCCTTCAAATCCATCTCTCGACATGCGTCTCGACATTCCTCGTCGCTCTTCGGTCGTTGGCCATCGCACGTATCGAGGCGCGAGAGACTCTAGCGCTATGGGAACCCGCGCAAGATACAGATCGCACGTGCCCTTGCCAATACCCCAATGATGTATCGTCCTCCATTGGATGCGCCGTTGGCGTAGTTTCCAAGGTGGTCAAGCGCGACCGCGAGCTGCTGCCATACCGGAGCCTGATCGCACTGGGAGTTGTTGTGAAATACAGAGTGGCCCGATCTCGCTAACCATCAAGTCAAACGCTTCCCTCGACA
Source organism: Pythium phragmiticola (assembly GCA_023335935.1). Classification (NCBI taxonomy): domain Eukaryota; phylum Oomycota; class Peronosporomycetes; order Pythiales; family Pythiaceae; genus Pythium; species Pythium phragmiticola. The sequence continues at coordinate 12,687 of JAADWA010000656.1, forward strand.
TTCGAGCAGCCTGTCGAAACGCGTCCCGCGGAAGCTCGTGGAATGTGGATGTACAAACTAGGTGGACTTTGGAATGTTGGACTGACGTGGGGGAAGATAGCGCGATCCCTGTACTGCTCCGAATAGTTCAAACACTTCATTGACTGGCGAAATGTCCTCGTCGGCGTCTTCATCCTCGCTCCCACAAATCTCTTCGTCGCTTGACTCATCTGCATCATGCTCCTCATCTTCTTCGAAAATGGCGAGTGCGGGCTTCAATTGTAACGGGGCGTACCCGTTACATGGTACAGTACCATGGTATTGGTACTGCAAGGCCCATTCTTAATTATGGCGCTCTCCATAATTAAGAGCTCGTGTGTGATAGGGCAATATTGTGGAGTATTGCCCCATTTCCCACCAATCACGTTAGGACTGAGTGATTGGATGGATGACAGGAATCCTGGCGTGATTCCTGCAAGGTTTTATATGCAAAGACTAGGTTGTATTCACAGGCTAAAACACCCATAAACACAGTTTCCCATTTTCCTCCAAGTACACAGGTGTCCGTGTACTCGCGCTTCCTCATATACTGCCACAGTGTACGAGAGGTAACAAGTCATCTTGTTACAGCAGCGGACGTGGACAGGCAATCGTACGCCGAATGGAGCCCATAGAGGACCCCAAATCAATGCCGCCAGGGTGACACTAAGGGCTTCACGCACGTTGATGCTAAATGGCGGAGCCGATGTGCTTGTTGGTTGCATGTAAGCACGCTCCTCATCGTCAAATTCGAGCCGAATGTACTCTTTTGCAGCTGGGTAGAGCACGCAGAGGCCTTGATCACTAGCGTCCATGAACAGGTGCACGACTGGATCCAGGGTGTTCGCGACAACGCTTGTTGGGACTGCGTTCATGCTGCCCGTTGATAGCAACGTTTTGATCCATTGTAGGTCTCGGCGGACGTCCGCTGGGACGACAGCTCGGCCATATCTGGGTACGCGCAACCAGAACTGGTGGAGCCGTTGCAGGAACGTCCGTGTAGGGCTTGACCGAACGCATATACCAACGTGGCGGAGCGAGCCCAGCAGCTGCGCCAGTTGAAGTCTTGACACCAGACTGCTAGCCAGTGCGTCGTCCACGCGACCCATTGCCTTGGTCAGCTTCTCAGGTGGCATTGAGACTGTGCACAAGTCCGTGTCCCATACGAGACCAAGGGCGCAGAGGCGCGTCTCCCACCTGGAGAACTTCTTGTCATTGATGGCAGTGGGGTCGAGCACCGCCATCATAGAGAGTCGAAGTGCTGTCTCGGCGAGCTCAAGACGATTTGACCTGTCGATCTCGATGAGGACGTGATCGTCCACCCAGACGAATGAGAAGAACCGCTCGTCGTCGGACGTTCCCACCGGGTCCAGCGACATAGGACTCTCACGACTAACCAGATAGGCGATGGCACCACCAAATGCACCGTAGTGAGCAGGTGATCCTGTCCACCCGAATGGCAGGGAGAGATCCACAATGGTGAGATCATCACTGTACGAGCCAGCGAAATGCGCGGCAACTGCTGCTGACACCGGAATGTGCCAGAACGCGTTCTTGACGTCTCCTTTGAGGATCTTGACGACAGCATCAGGGAATTTCCGCTTGAGGGCTTCGATTCGAGCGGCTAGGTGCCGAATGGATTCAAACGCGATTGGTGGGAGAGCATCAGGGCTAGAGCGCGTATTTGTCGACCAGGGCCACGGGAAGGAGAGATCATGGATGAGCCGGGCCTCGAATTCTGGATCCACGTCCTTCTTCGGAACGCACCCGAACGGACTGTACCGGAGTGTTCCCCAGCGCAGTGCGGATTCAGTACGGACGACGAGGTACGTGCCATTTACTTGCCCTGCCGCGAGACTCTTCTCAAGCGCAACTGCATACCGGCGAGCTGATGCATGATTGTTTGCAGGCTTGGGATCCGGTGTTCGAGGGTTGTTGAATGGATGCGTGACCCCAGCCCGAGCTGCTTGTAGAACGAACGATCGAGACGAGTAATCATGAAGCAAAATGCTTAGCCACTCGGGTTGCAATGCTTTATTTGGGCGCGGGTCGTCGCGTGTTTCATTTCTCCATAATGCAATCAGACCCGACATCGACCGCAGATGGGTGAGGCTAGAGAGCGCGTCAACCATTGCCGTGTCGAGTTGCAAGCCAGCTCGCTCATGCATATCGAGTTGGAGAGATGTAGGGAGGCTGACGTTCGCATCGAGGAGAGCCGAGCGCAGACGGTGGCGGCGCGTTGCCTCGGTGGACGAGTAGCGAAGCCACAAGGAGCGTTGTACTTGAGCAGTCGTTGCCGCAGAAACTCGGCCAGGATAGCGAGGAGTGCGATGACGTCATAGATTTAGGCCAGCACGGAGGCCGCCGAGACTGTCAACGATGTGCCTTCGCACGACGTGTGGGAGAGACGTCGGGATGAAGTGGGCTCGGTTCGGAAATGCACAGCGGTCCGGCGACTTCGACGGGCACCCTTGAGCAGACAGATGCTTGAGACACATAGAGGCCCGCCCTTGCCGAGGTAAGGACTCAAGCACATCGCGAGGCGTCGCGCGATTCGGGCGACCGTCAACGCGACGACCATTGTCGGGTCGAGGTACCGTTTCTGTTGGGAGTTGACGGGGCAGCGACGGTACCGTATTCATGGACGCGACTCGCTCTGACTGGATGATGTAGAGCATACTCTGGAGCGACGGATCTTGGATGGAGAACTTATTCTTGACGTCGCCGCGAGATGTTGTACCTTGGGCGATGTCGTGTTCCATAGCTCGGCGGAAATCTTCAAACACGTTGTCGAACCAGTAGGTGATGCTCTTGAGGTCCTTGTCGCTCCACGAACCGTACTCACGTCGATCTTCGACGAATTCTTTTGCTGAGCTGAGGAGACGACGAGCATGGTCGTCCATAAACTCGTCGACGAACAGGAGCACCCCCATGGCGTCAGACAGGTCGGTGAGACTCCGTGGCTTTCGGGCTCGGGGTAGCTCGACTACCACCGAGAAGTTGTTCATGTTGACGGTACCGTCTGCATACCATCGTCGTCGAGCTGTAAGGTCGAATCGCTCGAAGTGCATAATTGTAAGACCCCGCAAACCGAACTGGAAATCGTACAGACGGCTGAGAATTGCCGGATGCGGCTTGAACTTCGTCGCGCGCGAGGAAACCATCGTGTCCATCAACTCAGCAGGGGTCTTACCTGTGTGCTCGCGAGCAGCGAGAAGGGCTTGGATCGCTTGTTGCGGGCGTGTAGGGCGGAAGATGTGCTTCGATCGCGACCGGTCGCCGGCCTCGTAGAGATCGATGAGGTCGGATGGGGCTTCCGTCCGACGGCGCTGGGACGGCGGTTCTGGACGCTCTGGCGCCTGGCGCTTCAGCTGGTCGAGCGACTTGCACTGACTTAGGTAGAACCGCACCAGTGCCGGGTCATCAGAGATTGCATCAAGCACGCGGGATTGGGTGGCCGTAGACATCACACCACTGTGTTCGCGTGGCGGATGAGGACGCCGACTCGTGGATGCGTTGGCGACTGGCGGTGGTGGGTCCACGGCAGCAAGAAGAGCCATGAGCGCTTCCTCTTCGTCGTCCTCGGCTGCGGCACGCGACCGACCACCGCCTCCATTACCGTTGGTCACTGCCTGGCCAGAGGCAGCCGTCCCACTACCGCCCTTGGTTGTCGGTTCGTCGTCAAAGCGGAAGCCAATCTTGGCGGCGAGGGATGTCGGGGCTCGCCGGCCGCCGTCCACGTAGTACGCGTAGTCGATGGCGTGCCGAAGCGTGACCGTGGATTCAGTTCCGAGCGTGTCGTTCGTCCACGTGAAGCTGTCGGTGCCAGCCGGGTGGAGACGCTGTGGAACGATGCCATGAAGCAGTTTTGCGGTAGATTTCGTTGCTGATTGGCCATTCTCACCCAGGACTCGGTCGAGAATGAGGTTATGCTGGGCGGCCAATTGATCCCCATCCACACCGTCGCTCGAGATCGTGGATCGATTCATCAGCATGCAGATAACCGGGGCCACTTCCACGACGGTCGATGTTGGGCACGTGTGCTCCATAAGTCGACCTCGAATCGTCAGTGTGCTTTGCGTGTACGAGGTCACCTGACCGTAGCGACACGTGCCGTCGGACACACCCACGACACCCTTGTGCATCCACTCGCCGGGGGCGCCGGCCTCGAACTCGGTATCGTCGACCCGGCGTACGTCTAGGAGGGCGTTTTGAACCCGAACACGCAGCCCAGGTGGGTCGGAGAGGAGCGAGACCGTGGTGACCCTCGAATCGGAGCCAACCACGGTGGCGTAAACTGGCGAGTCGGACGGAGCGCGGCAATCGACATCTTCGGGGAAGAGAAGAACGTGCATGGTGGTGGCTGGGAGAGGGGTTGGTTTGCAGTTGTATCCCAGTTGTTTCTCGATAGAGCGAATCGCGGACTGACTACAATGCATGCTATTCTACGTTCCTTCTGGTAGTTCCTTGCCGCCTTCCGCATGGTCGAGTGGCCGTGAAGGAGATGTTGACGCTTGTGTGGATGCCGAGCGCGGGGAGGCAGGGCACGTCATCATCTCGGTTCCATTCCGGACAGCTCGGGTCCTGTGGTTGGTTGCGCTTGGCCACGGCCATGACGTCATGCCACCCCGGGCTGATACGTCGTTGCAGATGCTGGGGCATCTGCCACGAGTGATGAGTCGTTGCTCGCGCCTCGGACGGTGGCCGCGGGTGTTGAGCGGCTAGGGCAGCGGTCTCGGGTGGCGAGTCGGATCTGAGCATTTGGGCAGCCGCCACAGATGATGAGTCGTGGTAGGACAGGCTCGGACAGCGACTTGTTCGGCATCATCGCCGCACACTGATGGTGCGGTCATTGAGAGACAGAGAGGTCTTGCTGAGGCCATTGATGGTGCCTGCGCATGGAGTCCGCTGGCGCTGGGGGGGAGATGGTGCGCCGGGTGCGTACTGTGACAGCTGGTCGTGGGAGACGATGACCTAACCAATTGGCTGGTGTCCTGGGCGCCTGAGCCGGGCGAATTGATCTCTCGCGCTCAAGAAAACGTACTCTTTGGCCGCCGCCAAAGAGACTCACCATCGTCCAGGCAGTGATAATGCCCAAGATTCTGTTCGTGGCCCGCCACCACTGGCCCACCTCGGATCAGTGGAGAGGTATCGAGCGACGCGTCTGGAGCTTTGTCTGGGGAGATGCCTTTCAGCTGACCAACGACA
>JAADWA010000657.1:0-17909 GCA_023335935.1 Pythium phragmiticola
CCTCGTGACTGCCGTGCTTGCAGTCGCCGCCAGCAGCAGTTGCCTCCGCCGCACCGGGGCAGACAGGAGACTATTACTACAAGCACAGAGGGTACGGCGGTGAGCAGCTAAGTGGGTCTTTCCGTACCGACGTCTGCTACTCCATGCCGTGCTTTGGCAAATAAAAGTTTCATCACCCAACTACGAGTATATGACACTCGCCAACCCGTCGTCTCATCCCTCTACGCGTCCGCCAACTGCACGCACAGGAATGTGCTCAACGTCACATTATTGGATGTCGTGAGCGGCGTCGGCCTCGCATTCCAAAAGACGCCAACGACCAGATCTTGTCGTTCGGTATGTTAACCCGCTCGTCGGCTGACACGCAAGTGGTCGATGCGTGTGACCGTATCGGCAGAAGTGTGGGCCGTAGCCAAACCCCGGACGACTTGAAGAGGAGAGTTGTGTGGGTGTCGGCAAAACGTGTATTTGACCAATCGCTGACTGTCACGTTGCAAGGTGCTTATGGGAGAAACAACGCTGTTCGCTTTTCCCATGGAATATCTTTCACATACTTTCAAATAAGATGGTCAGTCAATATAATTGTTCTATTGGAGAGAATCCCGCAGTCGTTTGGAAGCGTTCTAAACCCAGATTTGATTATCTGGAACGAATATAAGGCGGTCTAAACGCTAAATGGGGGTCTACAGATTTGGCTCTGTGAAGGGGGTCCCCACCCTTTACAAATTCTGAGAGCATTCAGATGTATTTCAAAACTGCGGAAAATGATACCTGCTAAAAGAGATATGTTGGCGAACCGCAAAGGTCGATGTTTCCCTTCAACACTCCAGAACCAAAAATTTGGCGAACTGGCTGGTTGATGTTTCCAACTTTACAAAACAAAAGAAGTTGGCGAACCGCCAAGATTATTGATGTTTCCCTTCAACTTTCCGGAACCCAACACCAAACTCATGTAACGGAAGGCATCCACTCCCATGCGACTCCGAAAGGGAAGGCAGTTCTTGCCAACCATCAGCGATGATAAAGTATTGTCATTCATGCCGTCATCCGCTACTTGAGCATCTTACCGTTTGTGTTCAACGGTTCACTATCGCACCTCCAAGAAATCATCGCAATTTCTGCGATTCAGCAGTCATTCAAATGACTGCGGGCGGGAAGCTCGATTCTAATTGTTAGAAAGAGAAACTGGGATGTTTTCCAAACTTCCAGAAATCCTGCGGATTCCCTCCATTTGGTTGTATTATCAATACTAATATGTCACGGCAGCCCCCGAGTCGGGGTGACAGGCCTGGACGTGTCAACGCGCGAGGACACGAGGCGGCGAGTGCTGCGAACGCAGAGAATAAAGCAGCCGAGGAAGATCGCGGCAGGCTTTCTCTTGAGCTCCAGAGCTGGCGAGTCTAGTTTGTTGGGCGAATTTGTTCGCTTTCGTTCTGCTCTGCGACATCAACGAGCCGACGCCGTTCCTACGATTGCGGGCCACACGGTCTCAGCAAGAGCAGTGCCGTGGACCTCCGACCTGTATCTGGAGTCTCCCCTTCCGCCGGCGCCTATTAGTGGCAGCCTCAACTACAACGTCGTGGCCGTGCACGCGTTAGGTGGGAGAGTACGTACTGTAGAAGCACCCTCAAAATCCGGTACCTTCGACAATATGAGGCAATTTGTTACTTGCATTTGGTGGAATATAGCCATTGCAGGTTATGTGACACCCACGATGGGCTCACGTTCAACTGAATTTTTTCCTTACTGTGAAGTGGCGATCGAGAAGTAGACACCCCTCGCTCCAGTTCGCTCTCCCTTCACTCAGACTCCGCTGCCACTTGTGCATCACTTTTCATTCCGCAACTGACCTCCGCCCCACCTGAGTATCCTCCCAAAACGATAGTTTCAAACAAGTTTACCCTCGCTGCAATGCTCACCGTCGCTGCAACCACTCATCTTGGCGACCATAGTGTCTGCACCCAGCAGTTTGTCGCAGTCACGTTCTTTCAGCACGGCGGGTACCACGACCAGAGCTTGCGCACAGTCGTCACGGCTGACCAGTGCTTCACTATGCCGTGTTTTCACGAGAAGGTCTCGTCGTTCCAGCACGACACACTCCCCAACGAGACCAAACGTGTGCGACTGCATCTCTACGCGTCGGCCAACTGTTCTGGTAGCAAGCTCAACGACGACCTTCTTCCAGTGGGCACGGGTAGCAGCATTTTTGCACATCCCACCAACCCACACCGAACTCACCCGCGAGCAGAATGGCGGAATATGCCGCGCTCACAATGTTCCCGCTATTGCAGCATGCTCTCAACGCGTTGCTGGGCTTTTCAGCACTGGAGGTGTTGTCGTTTTTGCGTGGGTTGTAACGAGCGGCTCTACTGACAGTCATTCTTACCAATAGTCACGTCCTCCACCCTAAGCACTGGCTGTTGAGTATAAAACTGGTTTTTTTTTTCCTTACAAAGCAATTCGTGAGACCCAGAACATGTCCGCTTCTTGGCTGCTCCCTACGAACAGGGGTCTTCCCTTCATCAACCAATCACTGCGTGGTGGAGAAATGAAAACTACCAAAGTGACGTTTTCGCCGGCCTGTTTGATCGTCTTGTCTGCCGCTAGACGTTCACGCTTTGAGGAACGTGCTTGGGCTTACGGTGGCGGCGGCGTTTCTTGGGTCGTGCAGCCGTACTATTCCCACGCACCACCTCTGGTTCCCCAACGTTTGGCATACCGTGGTGTGATCCTGCGCTCGAGCCTGAGCCTCTGCTCATGCCCATGCCCGATCCGGAGCCTGATCTGGACCCGTCCCCGTCGCCATGTTCGCCGCCGCCGTTGTCTTCGGCCACTTCGCTCGGGTCGCACTTGGCCTTCACTTCTTCCTTGCACTTGTCTCTGTCCGAGCTAAACATGCAGCCGGCCGCCGCACGCAGAGAGCACCACGTGTTCCAGCCAAACTGAGCCTCCATCGACTCTGGGGTCGTCGTCGCACTGAGCGAGGTGGTCGCCAACGTCGACTGCTGGTGCTGCGAGAGAAGGTCCACGGCCACAACCGAGCCAGCAACAAAAGCGACCGCACTCACAATGCCCACGACAATGCGCAGTGCCTGGGGCCGACGAGAGCCGCTAGACGCGCCGTGCGCGGTCGATGGCAGCAGTGTCGCGCCTTCTGTGTTCGCCATATTGTTTTGGGGGCGCCGTTGAAAATACACGAATGGAACCGAGGGGCGAGGTGATTCGAGCTCTGTGGATTAAAGGTGGCATCTCGTTCTCCAGTGTCGCATTGGACGATCGGCGTTGTGCGGCTCCACCGTTGATTCCCGACGGTTCTGGCTGGTCGCGACGGTTCGTGATTCACAGGTATCTTCTGTGGTCCACACAGTTTGCGGCATTACTAGAGTGGTACACATTTTATTTGGATATAGTGTCAGCTACGTAATATTTGTTATCCTTATATTTAACCAAACTGGAAGGATATTTCCAAAATATCGAAAATAGAAGGTTTGCTTCCTTGCTACCCACCCACCCTTTTTGCGTGGAGGCTTTTGGCGCGTTTCCGGGCGATCGACCTCGTCGACGACGCGCATGGCGAACGCGCGATTGAAATTGGCCCGTGTGCAGAGCCGAAAGCGCCGCCGCAGTGACGCGGAATCACAAGATGAGTCTTCTCTGGAGGTGCCCACGCAATCGGCGCGTGAAAATTCGCCCAATTGCGGTCAGGAGGAACCGGAAACACCCGCGTCCCTCGAGGCGAGTGGGCTCGAGGCGGCGCTTCTAGCGCGCAAGATCGCAGTTGAGACGCGGCTGAGCGAGCTTTCGGTGGGCAAACCGCTTCCGAGACTTGATGAGCAAGGGTATGACGCCAACGGCGTTCGATTACAGCGCACACAGCGCGATTTTCTGCTCCAAGAAATGGTACGAATGCCCATTAAAGACTGGGTTTCGGCATGGTTTTCGCATGTTTTGATGGGTTTCGTGTGGGAATAGGAGTGGATGGCGGCCGACTTTGCGCAGGAACGCAAGTGGCGGCTCAAGACGGCGCGCACACTGTCGCTGTCGGTGCAGAGCCACCACACGAAGATGGCCTCGCGCACGGCCCGGCAGGAAAAGGTACGGCAAGAGTGCCCCAAGGCTTTGTTTTTGCCGTGGTCTGATTATCACTGGTTATCTGTACATATAGCAAGAAGAAGAGGCGCGGCGTCGCGTGGCTGCACGCGTGGGGAGAGAGGTCAAGAAGTTTTGGACCAAGATTGACAAGATCATCAGCTTCAAGGTCAAGCTCCAGTCGGACGAGTTGCGGAAGGCGGCCATGGATCGTCACCTCAAGAGTCTTGTCGCACAGACGGAACGGTACGCGTCTGCGCTCGCCATAGCGTTCTGTGAACCGGTCGAGTCGTCCGTGGGGGAACCTGAGAATGAGCAGCAGGTTGGAGAGGAGACTTCGATTGTGGATGCTGGCGAACCCAGAGAGACCGGTGATCCGGACGAGAATGACAGCGACTTTGAGCACGGAGAAGAGGAGGAAGATGACGATGAGACGACGATCGCAGAGGAAGAGAAGCAGCAGACGACAAGCCGTGACGAGCAGCAGGACGAGCTCACGACGCTCCAGATGGAGAGCGAGATGTCCCTGGACGAGTTACGCGCCAAGTACGCGCTCGTTAATGGTGTGGCGAGCGATCAAGACGAGGCGATGAACGGGCCCATGACGCAAGCTGCGTCAGACGATTCCGACTTTGCGATGGGTTCTGCCGATGAACTGGAGGACGATGAAGAGACCCTGGACGCAGAGGAGAAGTTGGAGACGCAAGAAGATGTCCAAGACGAAGTCGCGCGGCTTCAAGAAGAGAGCGAGTTGTCGATTGATGAACTTCGCGCTCGATACGCAGCCGCGCTCAGTAACGGGGATGGCGCGAGGGACACCGAGAAGGCAGAGAACGGCCACGTGCACGCTGATGGAGACGATGAAGATGACTACCGACCATCTGATGATGGCGACGACATCGATGATGAGACCACACTCGACATTGCGGAGCGAGAAGAGTTTACCAGAGCTGAGGTGGACGAAGAAGTGGCGCTGTTACACCAAGAAAGCGAGCTTTCGATTGAAGAGCTGCGGGCAAAGTATGCTGAGATGGAAAGCAATGGTAACGATGTCAGCGACGGCGAAGGTCAAGACGAGGACTCGGACTTTGAGCAGAATAGTGGGGACGAAGAAGACGATGAGACGACCATCGCGCAAGAAGAGATCGCCGACCCTCGCTCCAAAGCGCAAGTTGACGATGAGATCGCGGATCTCGACGCTGAAGCCAACTTGCCAATCGAAGAATTACGTGCGCGGTATTATGGGGGTGCTGACGATAACGACGGTGGCGACGGTGGCGATGACCACGACACCGAGTGTGTGGATGTGACCGACAAAGAAGAGCGTGCAGAGTCGACTGTGGATCACGCAAGTGACTATGGGTACGAGGCGTCGTCCTACAGAAGACCGTACCTCTTGACGTCACGCTTGGAGCTCCGAGAGTACCAGCAGGCGGGCGTGAATTGGCTGACGAGTATGTGCGAAAAGCGAATCAATGGGATCCTCGCCGATGAAATGGGGCTCGGTAAAACGATCCAGACCATCACGATGTTGGCTCACCTTGCGTGTGTGCGTGGCGTGTGGGGCCCGCACCTGATCGTCGTACCAACGTCGTGTATGGTCAACTGGGAAATGGAATTCAAGCGGTGGTGCCCGGCATTCAAGGTCCTCACATACTTTGGCTCGGCCAAACGGCGCAAAGAGTTGCGCCACGGTTGGTCCAAGCAGAACGCATTTCAAGTGTGCATCACAAGCTACCAGCTGGTCGTGCAAGACGCGCATTGCTTCAAGCGCAAGAAATGGTACTACCTCATTCTCGATGAAGCCCACAATATCAAGAATTGGAAGTCGCTGCGCTGGCAAACACTGCTCCACTTTAACTCGCAGCGCCGCCTGCTGCTCACGGGCACACCGCTGCAAAACAACATCATGGAGCTCTGGTCGCTCATGCATTTCCTCATGCCGCACGTGTTTGCCTCGCGGAAAGAGTTTACGTACTGGTTCCAGAACCCACTGAGTGTCATGGTCGAAGAGAGCACGGGCAAAGGCGGCGCCACCGGTACGACAGATCCAGGCAACGGAGACGTCCTTGCAGACGAGCAGCAACAACTCGTCTCGCAGCTCCACGGGATCATTCGTCCGTTCGTGCTGCGTCGTTTGAAAAAGGATGTCGCCAAGCAGCTGCCGGGCAAATTCGAGCATGTGGTGACGTGCAGCTTGTCCAAGCGGCAGCGGTTCTTGTACGAAGATTTCATTTCGCGAAGCAGCACTCGGCGAGCGCTCTTTGGGTCGAGCAGGCGAGGCGCTGGAGGCAGCGGCAACTTCATGAGCATGATGAATGTGCTGATGCAGCTTCGCAAGGTCTGCAACCACCCGGATTTGTTTGAGCCACGCCCGATCGAATCGCCGCTCGACATGGAGCAGCTCACATTTCGTATGCCTGCTCGATGCGGGTATCTATTCGACTGGCTCGAGTCAAAGCCATGCGCGTGGTGGCCGACCTGTCGAAATCTGCCAAATCAAGAACTAGTCGGTGTGGAAAAATGGACAACGAAACGCAAGCGTGCTTTGCTCCACGTTTACGACGACGTGAGCATGTCTGAGTCGTTGCCAAGCGAGTGCTCTCTGACGGCCCAGCAGTCGGCTGGGTCCAGACCGGACGTATTTAAGCGGCTGCTCAAACTGGCGGAAGCGCGGCGAGCGTATTGGCTCGAGAAGCGACAGGAGCAGAGCTCGTCCGCTCGCGTGCGCATCCATATTCACGAGCCCATGCTCGGCGCGGACTTGATTCGCGTGGCCACGATGCCCATGTTTATCTCCCATGCCATGGAAGTGCACACCAAACGAGCCAGAGACAGTGGAAGTCTACTCACCCTGAGCGACGCGTTGTGCGACATGGTTCGAGATCCAGAAGATCGGATAGAATCAATGGCACCCGTGATCCAGAAAGCCGTCTGTGTGGTGCCGAAGGCGCGCGCACGGCCGCTGCGGATTGAGTTTGGGGGGCGAGGATTCAGTGCCGACACAAGCGACCGTCGCAAGCTTTCACGACGTCAACGTCTTGACGATTTCGTTCAGACCCACCTCAAGCCCGTGGCAACGCGGTGTGTGGGCGCGTATTATGAAGCCTTCAAGCGCACGCAGCTTTTCTTTCCCGACAAGCGGCTCATTCAGTTCGACTGCGGCAAGCTCCAGCAATTGGATATCCTCCTACGTGAGCTAAAACGCGGCAACCACCGTTGTCTTATTTTCACGCAGATGAGCTCGATGCTCAATATCCTCGAGATCTTTTTGAATCTCCATGGGTATACGTACTTTCGACTGGACGGCTCGACCAAGGTTGAGACACGGCAGTATCTCATGGAAAAGTTCAACCACGACGACAAGATCTTTTGCTTCATCTTGTCGACGCGCAGCGGCGGGCTCGGCATCAATTTGACCGGCGCCGACTCGGTCATTTTCTACGATTCGGACTGGAATCCGGCGATGGACGCGCAGGCGCAGGACCGCGCCCACCGCATCGGCCAGACGCGGGACGTGCACATCTATCGTCTCGTGAGCGAGCACACAGTCGAGGAAAACATCTTGAAGAAGGCCCAGCAGAAGCGTCACTTGGATTTCCTGGTCATGGCCAAGGGCGAGTTCACGACCGAGTTTTTTTCCAAGTCGAGTCTCCGCGAACTCATGGGCGATCTAAACAATGACGAGAATGGGGGCGAGCGGCCAAGAGTGGAGGTGGTCTCTGATGATGGCGAGGAAGACGAAGATGCTGCTGAAGAGGAGGACGAGCTGTCGCTCGATGCGATTGAAAATGCCATGGCCCAGCTTGAAGACGAGGACGATATCGTTGCGATGCGTGGTGCGCGAGAGGAGTATCTGACCGAGCAGCGCGAGTTTGAAGAAGACACAAGTGCCGGTGGTGGGGCTACGACAAAGGAGACGCCAATAGCGAATGCCAATCGACGAGTCTCGAATGCAGGGGCGGAAGCATCGAGAGCATCCACCCCAAGCAACGATGGCGGTCATGATGGTGAGGAAGGAGAAGACACACAAGGCAATGACGGTGGTACGATAGTGGAGGAATCGTCGGCTATATCGATTGTCCATGAAGTGGAGGCTGGCAATACGCACGACGCGACGCTCGAGACGGACGACGCTCCGTCAGTAGAAGATGATACGAGTATGGTGGATAACGAGGAAGAAGAAGAGGAATCAGCGGATGCCAGCGACGACGACCAGAACGACGGCGAGAGTCTGATTTCAGACGACGGTAGCGAAGACGACGACGACATGAGCGACGATGATGAGCCGAAACGTCGTCGACAGAAGCCACTGACGACGGCCTCCGGACGCAAGCGCAGCCGTAGTTCAGCAGCTTCGCGGTCGACAGAGACGGCGAGAAACAAGCGTCAGAAAACAGAGGCGGATGTGGCGCTCACGAATGCGGCCCAAGCAAAGCGGAAACTCGAGCGTGCGAGAGAAAGGGCCCGCGAGATGGAGGACGAGCGGAAGCTGCAGGCGTGGAAAGACTCGGTCTCGTCGCTGCAGCACTTCGAAGACTCGTTGAATGCTGTGGATCGCTACGCGATGCATTTCCGAGAGGAGATTGACCCGTTGTTTGCCTATGTGCCGACGGCGGAAGCGTACGGCCGCCTCGAGGACGAGACCAAGGTGCTAGTAAGTATCGAAGAGATTGAGGCCCGCAAGCTGCTCGAGGAGCAGCAGTGGATTTCGGAGGGAGAGCTGATCGCCGGCGTCTCGGGCATCGACGAGCTCTCGCCTGCGGACGTGGAGATACACTGCCAGTTGTACAAGAAGGAGCGTGCCAATGTCCACGCGGCTCGTCGCGCGCGCCAGTTGACGGGCGAGTCGTGGGAATTGAGAACTTGCGCGATCTCGGGGCAGCCGTTCTACTACAACAGCGACACACGCGAAGCGACGTGGGACAAGCCGACGGTGCTGCTCAAGAATGAGCAATGCACGCGTGCGAGGGAGCTGGGGTTTGCAGGCTTGCCGCTGAACGTGTTGTTGCTCATCTTTCAGAAGCTGCACGCGTACCCCGACCGTCTCCATGGCGTCCAGTTGGTGTGTCGCCACTGGCGCGACGCGAGTCTGCACCCGTCGCTGAGTCTCCGCGTGAACGCGAGCGACTTTTTCCACGCGCACGGTGACCGCGACCGCTGGAACGAGTTGCTGGCGAGCGTCGCGAAAGGTGAGACGCTGCTCTTTGGCTCGGGCGTGTACGAGCTCCACGAGGTCGTGGAGATCAGGACGCCGATTCGCCTCGTCGCGGCCCGCGACGCTCACGTCGAGCTGCAGATGGCGACGCCGCACGCGCAGCTACGGTGGACGGCGCGCGGCGGCGTGCTCTGCGGCTTCCATGTGAGCCGCCGCCACGGCTCGAGTCTGGGGAGCAACACGACCGCCAGTCACTGGCAGCACCTGCTCCACGTGACCCAGGGCGGCCGTGTACGCGCAGCGTTTAACGACTTTGACGGCAACCACCAGGGCAACGCGTGCGTGGCCGTGTCGGGCGATCCGCGCAGTCTGCTCGTGCTGCAGCAGAACCGCATCTTCCACGCTGGCAGCGGCTCAGGTGTGCTCGTGGTCCAGGGCGCCCTCGTGCTGCAGCGCAACTCGGTCTTTGCGAACGCGCACTCGGGCGTGACGGTCTGGAGCGGCCACGCCGTGCTGCGGCGCAACCACATCCACAGCAACGCGCGCTTTGGCATTCGGCTCTTGTACCACGCCAAACACGTCGTCGTGGAAGAGAACAAGGTTGAGCACCACCCGTGCGGCAATCTGGACGTGGAGAATTCCGGTCGCCGCTTTGTCGTGCGCTGGAACGAGATGCAAAAGGACGACGTGGACGACCTGCCGCACACGCACCACGGCCGCGTCAGGCTCTTGACGTCGCGCGTGGAAGAGCGCGTTCTGAAGCCCGAGGTCGTGGCGACGAAGAAGCCGCCATCGACGGTGCAGCGCACGCCCCAAGACGGCGGCGGGGCGATCGCGAGACCCGTGGCAGCAGCAGGCGTGGCAGGCGTGGGGACGACGCTTCCCACTACCACTGTAGCGGCGCTGTCCAAGGCGCTCGCAGTCGCGTTTGCGCCGCCGTTGCTTTCCAAAGATAGAGCCATGGCAATGGGCCAAGTGCCCGCTGCGTCGTCTATGACGCCCAAGCCAACGAGCACGGCGATGTCCAGTGTGGTACTCGCGCCGCACTCTGCGACGACGTTCGTGTCCAGTGCTCGTCTCTCCCACGGGGCGACTCGCACTGTATCAGAAGCTGCAGCAGCAGCAACGTCAAGGCCAGCGGTGGCGACTGGGGCGTCGGCGAGTGCCATGGCTTCAAGCCAGCCCGTCGCCACGCTCGTGCCAGTTGCTGTGAAGAAGGACCCATCCACGCAGCTATCTGTGGTGATGCCACCAAAAGATTCAGCACCGGAAGCGAAACCACCGTCGGCTGCCGCACTCGCGACGCTGTCAGCCGTGGGTGGGACCCTCGCGCCGGCGACCGTCGCAGTGGCCTCCACGAGTGCAACGGCCGTGAAAGTGCGACGCAAGCGCAAGCCCAAGACGGAAAAGGTGCTCGTGCATGGCGTCGAGATGGTGTTGAATGACACGTGCGAGAAGAAGAGCGACAAGAAGGTGGTCAAGAAGCCCCGATGCGCGGACAAAGGCGACGGCGGTGACAGTAACAAGCTCAAGCTCGGGAAGAGCGAGGCGGCCGTGGTCTCTGAGCCAGTACGCGAAGCGTCGACTGTGGAGGAGACGACGACGACGTCTGTGGCCTCTACGATGGGCAAGACGGCGGATGCTGAGCCCACGGCGAGTACCTAGGACTGGACCGCTCCTAATGAACCATATTTAATTCCTGTGTTCATGTTTCGTGCTCCCTGGGTTCAGGCAGGCGGGACGGCCACTCGCCCAGCCTCAATCAAGTGTCGAGTTCGCTTCAGCCATTGGAAGAATCCACGACACTGCATTCGCTATCGAAATCAGAGTGTTGGTGCAGCGCCGTCGCGTCAGTTGCAGGGCTGTTACATTCTATAGTTGGCCCCCACTTGCATTCCGTGTCACGATGAATGCATCCTCCGAATCCGTGCCATTCCCAGTCTTCGAGTCTCCTGCAGTTGCGCTGGCCTCGATCTCCCACAAACACAAACCATCCGTGACCATGCGCGTCCGGCGGGCCATCTCCTGGAGCTGCGTCTTGCTCACGCTCGCAGCGACAGCAATCGTGGCACAGACGACGTCGCCCCCGCCGTCCACGACGACTGTCATGACGCTTTCGCCCTCACCATCGCTCTCATCGCCAGCGCCTTCAGACGGGACCCAGCTGCCGTCGCTCACGCCGTCCCCGTCGCCCGCGACACTGCCATCGTCACCGCCATCGCTGCAGTCGACCGTTAATCTCTACAGCGACACGGGCATCGTGGAGCTGTGCTACTCGCCCGACTGCAACGCGGACGCCCCGTCGCTCTCCTTCTCGCTCTCCACCGTCTCGATCAACACCAACATGGACCCCACGACCAAAACAGTGACGTCCTCGACCGTGCTCACGGATATGAGTTTGCTGACTGCGACCGACACGGACCAGCTGATCACACCGTCGCCGTCAAACGGATCGACGCGTGGGACGCTCTACGCGCGCGCCTGCCTCTCGTCGCCGTGCGTGCCCCGCGCGTCCAACGCAAGCGAATTCCAGCGCCTTCTCACGAGCCGAGACGGCGCCATTGGCATCCAACTCGACGTTCACCACACGGAACGACCCACGAGCATCGCGTCGCCGTTTGAAACGTACGACGTGGCGAGCGGCGCGCTCCGTCTCAACCTCATGGTCGCCGTGTCACCCCTCGCGGACCAGCCCGACACGCTGCCCATGTTCAGTGTCACGTTGCTAGTCGCGGCCTTCACAGGCAGCGTGGCCACGACCAACGTCTCGACCTCGGGCTACGTGGACAACCACATGTATCTGCAGCGCATTCACTTTGCCCCCGACATGTTTCTCGATCTGCCCGCGTACGCCACGGTCAACGGCGTCGACACGCGCATCTACACGGCCATCAAGAGCCACACGAGCGGTGAGCTGCAGGACCTCGTCGAGATCACGCTCCTCTTTGGGCCCGTGACGCACTCGATCGGATATGCCGCCGCGTTCTCGTCCGACAAGCTCGTCGCGAATGACCAAGCAGCTTACGGAGCGGGCATGGGGAGCATGGCGGCGACCGTGGCAGTGACTACGCCGTGGCCGACGAGTCGGTTCGACACGCCATTGCGAGACAGCACAGGCAAGACACTGCCTACACGGCTGTTCGCGGCACCACGCGGGGTATTTGGGCTTTGTCTCGACGCGACGTGCGCGGCTGACGACGTGGTCGTGATGGGCTTTGCGGGCCTGCGCGCGCGTGGCAGTGTAGATCTGCCGGTGAGCCGCTTTGCCAATGCACCAGCCTTCCAGTTTAGCTCGCCGTCCGTGGCAACGTTGGCCGGCACGAGCGCTGAAGTACTCACAAGTTTCTTTGAAGCCTCGGTGCCGCAGAGCCGCTTGCGCCCGCCACAGCGGTACACCAGCGGCGATGGCGCCAAGTTCAGTGCCAACCTCGCGTACTTTCTCACACCGGGCAGCGTACCGTACGGCGGCAAGCAGCTCGATGTGCCACGCGGTGCGGTCAAGTTTACGGTCGAGATTCGTGACTGGGTTTTTGCCACGTCCAGCGACAGGCTCGAGCTGAGCATGGCGATCGTCCGGACGAACACTAGCAGTGCGTTAGTTAACATGACGTCCGCCTACACGGTCACCAGGGCCGGAGACACGGTCGTGCTCACGCTCGATCATAACAAGGTGGTCGAGTTCCCAACCTATGCTATCGCTGACGGCTCGGTCGTGCCCGTGGGCGTGGCAATCGACGCGCAAGACAAGGATGGCGCCGTGTTGGTCGTGACGCTTTCGTTTGCGTCGTTTGCACAGGCGGTCGTGTATGACCCGGTGATCAAAGCCGTCAATGTGACCCACACAGGACCCTTCCCGCTCATGGAACCACCCAAGCGGCAGGTCGGCTCGTGGGCCGTCGCAGGCTTTTTGCTGGGCTTCTTGGCGCTCGTGGTCCTCGTGAGCATTCTCCAGTGCATCAAGAAAGCCCGCGTCAAGCTTGATTTCAGCAAGATCATTCCATGATCTTTTACTGCTACAGTAGGCCCTCTCAACACTGCTCCTACTCCAAGTTTGAATCCATCTCTTCACGTTCACTCTGATTTCCCAACCGCAATTGTTAAACCCATGGCTGGTCCTCCACCCAACGCGAGCGGTGGCGCCGCCCGTGCGTCAAGTGGGAGCTTCGGCCTTCATCCTGACGCGTCTCGCGATTGTCCTTCCAGTCGTGGCCGCACATCTGTGCAAACCACTGCGAGAAATAACTCCACGGGCGAGGCCTCCACAGCACCGCCTCGTGCTCGAAGGCTTCCTCCACAGTGGGGTACTGCACACCGTCACTCGGCATCGACGGCTCGCCTTTATCACTATTCTCTTTGGATGTTTCAAGGAGCGTGGGCCACGGAAGTCCTCGCACGTCCAGTCGCGGCGGAATGCGACCCACGCACTCGACGACGCTCGAGCCGACGCTGCGCACGCGAAGCCCGTCACGCGCCTGGAGACGCATTTCGTTCGAGCCAACAGCCATCACTTTGGCTCGTTCCGTCGACAGCGAACCCGTGTCGACACACGCTGAGCCGACCGCGACCGCCGTCTGGCGCCTGGCCGTCGTGTTCTGCCGTGTCATCTCTTGGGAATCCGGGGCTTGGAGAACGATCGAGCTCCCTCCCACCGCAAATGACTTGATATCGTCCGCCTCCAAATGGCGGCGCACTGCGAGCTCGAGCTCACCGTTGCCTAAGGCAAAGAGGTGGAGCCGCGAAGCGATCAGCGAGTCGGCAGTGAGGGCGACGCCACCGTGGCATCCACCACCAACGCCCACGCCCACCGATCGCTTGACATCCATACCCGCCACGTGCATTGTGACGTGGCTGCGTGTCCCCCACGCACCAATGTTGAGATCATCGAGCTGCAGGTTGGCCGTCGACGCGTCGACAAAGAGCCGACTCTCGTTGGCCGCGAGCAGCTTGAGCGACTGCGCGGTCCGACCGCCACGATGGGACCGACGGAGGCGGTGACGTCCTCGTCCTCGACCTCGGTACTCGTCTTCCCCCCACGACTCGTCGTCAGCTTCTCCACCGGCGTACAATACGTCATTGGCCACGACCACGTCGCTCAACCCGATTGCAGCGAGGCTGCGCACGGCGTTGGCGTGCGGCAGCTCAATCTCGGTGAGCAAATGGCCCGAACGTTCCTGGTCTACAGGCGGCGAGCGAAAGTCTACGCACGTGCGGTTCGGCGACGCAGCAGCGACGTGGACGCTGCACAGCACGTCGGCACTGCTACTGGACACGCGTACGCGCGCGACCGCGTCGTCGCCGAGCTCGGGACTCACGCGCACGATAGTGAGGCCAGGGGTGAGCACCTTGAGCTTCTCGACGCGGGGCGGGCCTCGCCACGCGTTGTGGAGGCGACGGAACGCACCGGAGTCTTCGTGGCGGATGGTCCACGTGCACTCGACGCGTTGGTTCTCGTGGATGGGATTCGTGGGTGCCGTGATCGCCCCGCGGTGGACGCGGAACGAGATTGGTCGCGAGCCAGTGGCGTGGCGAAGCAAAGAGGTGTGGTGGTGGACGGCACGACGGAGCATGAAGGAAACGAGCCTTGTGCTTGAGGGGTGGACAGCAAAATGCGGAATGCGGTGTGCGGCAATGAAAAGGGCACGGAGAGCGAGAGTCTGGAGGGGCGGATGGAGGTGATTACTTGGATACATTCATTCCGTAGCAGAGTGATGATTTTGTAGCCCTGCTTATGGACATGGAGCGAGGAGTGATGGTGGATCTGTTCTTAAACATAGCTACATCTGTGACTTGTGATCGGACAGTGCTCCAAGTGAACTTCTCTCACCAAGCGTAACGGAGACCCTCGGGCAGCCACTGCCCGACCGACCGACTCGACAGGAGGGCGGTCTCAGCATATCTTCTGGGAATGCCCTGCGGCCCAAGGGCTGTGGGAAGTACTCTGAGACAGATGGGACGGTTACTGAGTATGGGATGGGGCGACGATGGCATCGGATTTCAAGGCCGCAGTCTTTGACCTCCGACTACCGCACGTCCCGGCGGAACTATGGGCTCTACCGGACCTAGGGCACGTATCAACGAAAGACAAGGAGGCTACCAGCGAGATCGACCAAGCAGTACAAGTTGCGTGGCAGCAGCAGGCTCTCGAGACACTGCTCGCGATCTGGCGATGGCGACACAACATCTGCGACGGCGTTCAGCAATGGAAGCAGGAGCGAGCGCATTCTATCTTCAAGATGTTGAATTGAATCGAATTCACTATTACGACGATCGCACTCAGGGCGGGCACTGCACAACGTACCTGGCGGCTACTGCTGGGAGCACTACCTCTTCCTCAAGCTATGTCAGCGAGTCTTCATGGGGACGGTCAGTGACCCAGGAGACAGTCAGTTGTAGTGCACTCTGAACAGCGGATTCTGGAGCAACATGAGCGCTGTGCCATTCGGAGGTGGAGGTTGTCAGTCCGATATTCTGGGGGCCAAAACCAATGCGCCCCAGCACCGCGCCCACGTGACCGACCACAACGGGGAGGCGCCGAAGCAGAAGCCCAACACGTGACAAGAACCCCATACGTACTTTCCAGACAAGACACCATGACATGGAACGATCCGGAGCGAAACTTATTATACCGTTCACAATCCTGTGTGTTCTCTCTTCTCCCAGGCGGAATGGAGCGAGAAAATACTCTGCCACAATTACATGTGCGAGGAGCATAAGCTCCGAAATTAGATCTGACTGGGATGTTTTTTTGGCGTCCTATCGCAGTGGCAGTGTGCGCTGCCATAATTCATATTCACTGACGAAATCCCTCACTCCTTTGCAAATCTTCTCATCGTCAAGCCTGCATCAAGCTTGCGTACGTGAAGCCTCCTTTCCAAGATGCAACGAATGCAGCGCCTTGCGGAACCACTTCTCGCGCTCCTTCGCGCTCTCGTCAAGACTTGGGAGCATCTCCAGGTCGAACTGCAAGGCCAGTACTCGCCAACCCGTCTCGATGAGCTGCATGCGTTCACTCGCAAGACCGGCGTGGTGCGTGCAACCGCCATTCTACTGCTGACACCGGCCATCTGTGCCGTTATGACTGTCGCGTTCGACGTGCTGCCGCTTCGCCCACCGACAGGAGGAGTCTACCAGCAGTCGGCCACCTATTGGCTGCGTATTGGGTGCGTTTCTGCTGTTGTTGTGTCAGGAGCAATTCTCCAGTTCCAGCAAGCGTCACCCCGACTACCGTTCAGGCGAGGGCCATTCATTGCCGCCACCACGCTTATTGCCGCCGCCGCGCCAGTATTTATCCTCTCGCTCCACCTATTGATTGGCTTTCCGACGCCCTTCGGCTTCCAGTTGATTGGGATTCTATTGCAGCATCTCTTGGCCATCTCATTCTGGGCAATGTGGAAGACCACCATCCGTGGCGACACTGAAGTGCAGCATGACTTGCGACAGTTCGTTCTGTTCTACGCCTGCCTGACCACGATGGTAGCGCTGTACCCAGTCATGATTTTCGCCTTCGGGAGACTCGACGGGACCCACCAGGCTCTCTTCTCTTTCGTTTTCCCCGTTCTCAAGCTCATGTTCAAGAACTGGGCGAGCCGTGGTCTCTTTCGCCTTGAGGACCTCGCGCCTATCTACGTGGTCACTAGTATCGACGTTTTCCATGCACTTCTGCTTTCGTGCGCCATGCACTCAGCCGTGTCGCGTGGGACATTGGTCTCTGTCATGGGTGTCGACGTGTTCCAAAGTGTCATTGCGATCGTGGAAGTTCGAGCGGTCGTCAAGCGACTCAAGTGCCTTCATCTTAAGATCCCACGTCCCGAAGCTGCACCCCCTGTTCTGTCGCAAGCACACTACCACACAAACATTCTCTCTGTCGCGTGCTCTTTGCTCGAGTCCCATCCCCACAACCGAAGCGATCCTGCAGTAGGACTTCCACGGCATCAGCGACGAGTTCCTTGGCGAGTATTTTCCAGTATGTCAGCGCTGATGCCGTCGAAGCGAGTCGTCCGCGTTGCATGTGTCGAACCCCCAGCACACGTGCGTACGGCTAGGCCTATGCTCATCAAACAAGGCGCAGGTGTGAAGGAGAGGCACCCACCGGCAGTCGACTACGTGCGGTTTACGCTCAAGCTTCTCCACATGGTCGAGTTCTACTTGCTTGTCGAGTTCATCGAGGTGGTCGTCGCTGTGGTCTACGGTACGACGCGCCGATCTTCTACTGGCTTTGGCATTGTATTCACTAATCGGCTCACAATCTCCAGCAATCTACTTGACGGCCATTTTTTACCTGCCCAACCGCGCCTTTTACCCTGCGGTAAGTACGCTCACGCACACTGAGTTCGTGGAGACTGTCGGTCAAGTGCTGCAGTACGCCGCGTTGGAACTGCTCTCGCTCGCCATGCTCTGCATCATTCTCGACCGGCTTCTGGGCTTCTCGACGCTGCGAATGCTGGCATTCACGTTGCGGAAGCACGCGGTGCTCGCGCAGTCACAGCTGACGCTCTGGGTCTTCATGTCGACACAGTTCTCACTTGAGCATTTTGGTACGAGGCCGACGTCAGCACTGGCTGGCGGGTATGTGTTCACAGGGCTAACGCTAGTGCTTGTATGACATCCAGGGTGCGACTACACGTTTCAGTTTGCATGGCTGCGGCGTCCAGTCGAACAAAAC
>JAADWA010000658.1:0-17895 GCA_023335935.1 Pythium phragmiticola
CGCTCCTGCGTTTCATAGTCGACCCAGACAAGACCAAAGCGCTTCGAGTAGCCGTACGACCACTCGTAGTTGTCCAGGAAGGACCACGCATAGTACCCACGCACGTCAGCACCCTGGGCAATCGCACGGTGCATGGCCGCAATGTAGCTCTTCAAATAGTTGACGCGAAACGTGTCGTTAACGGCCTCTTCCTTCGTCGTCTCGGGACACGCGCAGCCGTTCTCGGTCACGATGATGCCGCCGGTCGGATTGTACCGGTTCTGGATCCAGAGCAGCAGCTTCTCAAAGCCCTCGGGCACGACCGCCCACTCCATGTCGGTCAGCGGCCACGACTCGTCCAGCGAAATGTCGACGCCGGCGTCGTCGTCGATGGTGCCTTGGCCCAGAGCCGGCGGCTGCTTCAGGAACGCCTCCGACGACGCGATCAGCCGCGTGCTGTACGAATTGACGCCGAGAAAGTCGCTGCTGCCCACGAGCAACTTGCGCTCGTCGTCCGTAAACGTTGGCAGACGATCGCCCGCACGCTGGCGCATGACTTCCGGGTAGTCCCCCTTGTAAATCGGGTCGGCAAACCAGCCAAAGAAGTAGAGCAGCGACCGCTCGGCGGCCTCCTGGTTGCGCTTGAACTCTTGCGCATCGTTGCTCGGCTTGGGCTCGCTCCAGTCGCTGTTGAGCGTGATGCCGATCCGTCCGCGC
The DNA here is from genome assembly GCA_023335935.1 of Pythium phragmiticola. Lineage (NCBI taxonomy): Eukaryota > Oomycota > Peronosporomycetes > Pythiales > Pythiaceae > Pythium > Pythium phragmiticola. The sequence goes on from JAADWA010000658.1 coordinate 697, forward strand.
TGGATCGTTTTGAATTCGCGACGGTAGAGATCCACGGCCTTGGCGTGGGCGAGCAACAAGTTGTGGCCGGCAAGGTACGCCTCGGTTTGGCTCTTCATGCGGCGACCAGGCGCGTGGACGCCCCAGCCGTAGCCCAACAACGCCGAGCACCACGGCTCGTTGAGCGTGATCCACGTCTTGACGCGCGGCCCAAAGTACTCAAAGCACACGCGCGCGTACCGGACAAACGCGTCTTGCACTACCTCGCCGCCGAGCCAGCCGTCGTATTCGGTCTGCAGCGCGAGCGGGAGATCCCAGTGGTACAGCGTCACCATGGGTTCGATGCCGTTCTCCAGCAGCTCCGTGATGAGGTCATTGTAGTGGCGGATCGCTTCGTGGTTGACTGGGCCCATGCCACCGGGAATGATGCGCGGCCACGCGATCGAGAACCGGTAGTGCTTGAGTCCGAGCGATTTCATAAGCTGCACGTCCTCTGCATAGCGGTGGTAGTGGTCACACGCGACATCCCCCGTGTCGCCGTTCAGCGTCTTGCCGGGTGTGCGCGCGAAGGCGTCCCAGATCGAGTCGCTGCGGCCGCCTTCGTTGACGGCGCCCTCGATCTGGTACGCGGCCGTGGCGGTGCCCCAGGCAAAGCCCTTGGGAAACTGCAGCTCGTCGTTAGGCATGGTCACAGAGACAGTGAGGTGGAGATTGAGAAGTGAAGACGGTCACATGCGGTCCGGGCTCTGCTCGGTGAACTCCATAAGGGTGGATGGACGTTCATCAGGGGACGGTGTCATCGTTGGCAGGTTGAAGATGAGCTGTTGGTGGCAGGGGCTGTTCTAGCTAGTGCCACACTCATGTAGTATAATGCTCTATGATTGGTTAAAAATTGTACATTGGTGGCACAAAGCGGGGGAGTTGAGCCCATCCATCTGTGAAGTTGGGCCCATCCTGTGGAATCCGCAATTGCTGTCGGCCAATGTTCGCAACTCAGAGAGAGAGAGAGAGTGGCAACGCGAGGGCGAGAGTCTCTCTCTCTCTCTCTCTCTCTCTCCTCTCTCTCTGAGTGTGTACTTGTGCCACCAATCTCAGAGCGTTTCGAAACTCGAGCAGACACGGCGATCTGTTGCAATTGGTCGGAACTGAAGTCGCACCGGAATGGAATGTGAGGCTCCTCTCGAAGGTCTCCTCCTTGATGATGGTTTCTTCTGTGGATTCTGGCCAAGAAATGGGTCAAGGTCCAGATGACTGTGTGGAGCTGCTCCACATGGTCATCTGGGATTGTCATCTAGAAAGCGCTTTTCTGGTGTGGCTTGGGGAATAGAAACGTTGGTGTTGGGCTATTTTTGTGCACTGGTGGGGGGCAGCTTCAACACGACCACCAACAAAAAACCAACGCCACCCAACGAAGCATCCACTCGGGCCAGCGCGAACGCGCCGATCTCCACTCACTCATTGGACTCGTCCCTCTCGTCTGCATGGTTCGCCACGCTCACCATCGCTCCAAGGCCGCGGCGCTGCCTCCGCATACGCGGCGCAGGCTGTCGGAGGTATCTTTCCCTTAGTTCCAACGAAATGGTGTTGGCGTTGGCATGTTGCCAACACAATTTCTTCTTTATCACCCCCATAGGAAGGCAGGCGACTGCTACGCCATGCGCTGTCCCACGACGATGACGACTCGGTGGATTTCAGCGTCGTCTCGAACCGCGGTGACACGGCTGCCGACTCGGACCTCGAAGGCTTTCCCGAGTGGCAGCAGCCGCCAACTAACGGCATTCCCAAGAAGCTCAAGAAACGCAGCCACCTCAAGGACCTGTATGACGACGAGGACGGCGTGGACGCCGACGCGTACAACGCGCTGGACGCTGCGCTGGATCTGTTCTCGGAAAAGCGCGACGCGACCAAGATCCAGGCGTTGCAGGCGATCCTGCGCGTGCTTTGCGGCCGTGTCGTGCACGGCAAGCGACTGCAGTTTGTCGCAAAGGCGATCACGGCACAGGCACTCGCTACACTCAAGACGCGTGGGCTCAAAGACTCGGGCGCGTTGGCGCTGCGTGTGCTCGCCGTCTTGGCCGTCACGCTTGGGCCGGACGAGCAGCCATTTTTCGAGTCCGTTCGCCAGCCATTGCGACGACTCGTCGAGGAGGATTCCCATGATCCGGCACTGCGTATGGAGGCCGCGTACGCGCTCAGTGTCGCGAGCTACGTGTGCTGCCGCGAGGACACGCAGCGCTGGGTCGTACTGGACGTGATCGGCGCGCAGCTTGTCACGGCCAAGGACGCTGACGACAATGGCGACGTTGAAGACGCGTTCACGGAAGAGCTGCTGGTCGCGTTGATCGAGTGCTGGGCGTTTCTCGTCAGCGGCTTCCATCCATCGATCATCGTCCCAAAGATCAGCGATCCGAACGACGCGCTGTACGAGCACGTGGAAGCGCTCGCAGGGTTCGTGCGGGAAGCCATGAATCCAGCGGTCCGCTCGGCAGTGTGCGAGGCACTGGCGCTGCTCGTGCAGGACAAGTACATTGTGGGCAAGACGCTGTGGAACTATGCAATGGAAGAGACCAACGGACCGCTCGGTGGGCTCGAGTCCAAGATCCAGCGGTACATGCACGAGACGGCCAAGAGCATTGGCAAGAAGAACCGCAAGACGCAGCGGTCGATGCTCAAGGATGTGTTGGAGACGCTGCGCTCGGGCGAGGGCCCTCACAACGACCTGTCGATCGGCGACGAGACGCTGTCCGTGTCGACGTGGAGCCGCTTCTTCCAGGCCAATGTGTTTAGGCGAACTCTGCAGTCTGGCTTCCAGGTGCGTCTTCTTTCCCAGGACAGATCTTGTGTGCACAGGCATCTACTGACTGGTAGTGCTCTGACAAACAGATCCACCTCCATGAGAACGCCGTGCTGCGGGACGTGTTTGACGTCTCGGACAACGCCAACGCCAAGATCAGCATGGTCTCGACTGTGCGGCGCCGCGCCGACCACCGCTCCAAGACCATCAACAAGCGCAACGACATGTCCCGCAAAGACGCCCGACAGAACGCGTTTCTCTACGACGACTAGCGAGGAGCTCCCTAAGAGGCGGGGTCGCTTTGAATCATTTTCTTTCGTTTCATTCGACTTGGTGGGTCGCTCTTCTCCCTCCCGCCCAGAGCAAGAGTCCACCTACAGTAGGATCTCTTGCGACAAATTCTACTGACCACCGAGGAGCTGGCGGAGCGCGTCCTGTTCTTCCTTGGACCCGGCAGCCAGGATCTGTCGGTTGTCGATGAGCTTGATGACATCGTCCGTCTTGGTGAACTGCACAATGAGGTAGACGTACTCGCCCTTCTTCATGTCGTGGTTCACTTCGGCAAACACGTACGCGTGGGCTCCCGTGGGGCCCTTGATGTTGTACTTGATGCTGAGAAGAGAAAGGCGACAAAACATGAGCTAGCTTTTCTCTTGTTTGCACATCCATACAAACGCACCGGAGACGCGGGTTGCCGTCCTTGTCCTTGAGGTTCACGTGCTCGACGTGGTTTCGTCGGCCTTCACGGTGCCCGCCGCGGTCTTGGCCATAGCCATGAATGGGCGAGCCGAGACGCGACGTGACTTCCGAGCTCTCCGACACGATGTCGAGCGACTCGCCAAAGAGACCGTTCGCGCTCATGCGGCTGGCAGATACGGCAGCAATAGAATCAGTACCCGCAAGATCGTGTACTTGTGCTTCAAACTAACGTACTTGGGCATGAGCTCCTTAATGACAAAGTAGCAGCCCACGACGCCGAGACCGAGCAGGCCGAGCCAGAAGCCGCTTTGCGCCGTCGCCGTGACCTTCTCGTACGGCGTGAGCACCAGCGCATCCTGCGCGCGGCCAGCCTCCGACGTGGGCTCACCGGCCGGCGGCTGCATTCATTGTACACGAAAGAAGAACTCCTCAGTATCCACGAGTCTGTGCACCGACAGCGTTGCGGATCAATCGCTCACCTTTTCGGCCGCGAGTCGCGCGCGGGACGTGGTGATGGCGCGGCAGTTGGCCGGGCGACGCACAAGAAGCGCCGTTGCGCGTTGTACACGTGGCTGCTGCTGCTGCGCCTGGCGCGCGAGCGAGCGGATCATGAGAGCACGGGCCATCATCGTGAGGCTTTGAGCTGCTGGTGGTGGTTGGATTGATTTGATCGCCACTCACAGGATTTGCTGGATGGAACCACACGGTTCGTTACAAACCTCTTCTATGTTATTCGTGGGTTTCTAAACCGCTTCTAAAGACTAGGTTGAAGAGGGTACTAGTTAGGCTGGCTTAGTTGTTGGATGCACTGTGATTTGTGGTCGGTCACCAGCCACGATTATTGAAGTTGGGGGACTCATCCTTCACGTTCTTGGTGGGATTTGAAAGTTCCGCTGGGGCAGTCTGGCGATACAGTATATCGATTAGGCCCACACTTCGTGTGCGGGTAATGCCGCATAAGTATCAGGCACCATTGCTCATGGCGGATGCGAATGTAATCCGTGTGGGTGGTCATGGATTTGCTGGTGCAGATCATGTCGCGCTAAGCTACAAACGTCTGTCTGGGAAGACGATGTTCGAGTGATTTGCTCTGTAGACGATTCCTACTGTACAGTAGTTTTTCTCAACGCCAGTTCCTTCCTGATAAGATCTCCTTCGGCTCTTGATAGTGTGCGATGACAGCACGGCAAATCCTTCATGACGCTCTCTGTGACACGACTTTAGGATCCAGCTGGCAGTATCTCAATGACGTCGAGAAGGCGCGAAAATTTCGTGCCACGGCAAGAGACTGTGCGTGAATGTGCGGTGACTGGAGCCTGTAGCAACAACCAGAGAGTTTGTATGCGGATGCCAAGCACCACATGTGGCGTCATGCTCGGGTCCCTCAGATGCATCGATTACGTACGGAGAAACGACGGCGAAATTTTCAAAGTGGAAATGCAGCATCTTCACCTCGAGAAAGACATCAATGGGCCAATGACAACTCGCCAATCCACGAAATGGTGGCAGTAGTCAGTTAAGAACATATTCGTTCGTAACCTCTCCATCTCATTCCCCCCCTCCATTCTTCAACATATCAATTGACTTGGATCGCGTGGGACGATAACCAGCGGAGACCAAGCCGCTTCCTTCCCTCACGTTGCCCACCCCCTTGACTGTGCAAGTCCGCAGCGCTTCTTGCGCATTCTCCAATTCGCTCGTCAGCGAACACCAGCCCTCTCCCCTCCCCTCCTCCACCTCCTCGCACCCTCCTCCAGCATGGGCGAACCACTGCGCTTCCCCGACGGCTTCATCTGGGGCACGGCCACGGCGTCGTACCAGATCGAAGGCGCGGCGAACGAAGGCGGTCGCAGCGACTGCATCTGGGACGCGTTTGCGCGCACGCCCGGCAAGGTCGTGAACATGGACACGGGCGAAGTGGCCGTGGACCACTACCACCGCTACAAGGAAGACGTGCAGCTAATGAAGAACATGGGACTCAAGTACTACCGGTTCTCGATCGCGTGGCCGCGTATTATCCCCGCGGGCGTCGGCGGCGTGGTCAATGAAGAAGGCGTCAAGTTCTACAACAACCTCATCGACGAGCTCAAGGCCAACGGCATTGAGCCGCTCGTGACGCTGTACCACTGGGACCTGCCACTCTCGCTGCAAACCGAGTACGACGGCTGGTGCGGTGGTGAGTTCATCCAGGACGCATTTGCGGCGTACGCGCGCGTCTGCTTTGAGCGCTTTGGCGACCGTGTCAAGCACTGGCTCACGCTCAACGAGCCATGGTGCTCGGCATTGCTCGGCTACGGCTGGGGCATCCACGCGCCCGGCCGCAAGGTCCACGGCGAGGTCGAGGCGTACCTGTCGGCCCACAACCTGCTGCTCGCGCACGCCAAGGCCGTCGACATTTACCGCAAGGAGTTCAAGGCAGCACAGGGCGGGCGCATCGGTATTACGCTCAACTGCGACTGGCGCGAGCCCAAGCCGAGCGCGGACCCGCAAGAGTTCAAGCGCAACCAGGAGGCCGCCGAGCGATCTCTCCAGTTCAACTTGGGCTGGTACGCTGACCCGGTGTACCTGGGCGACTACCCGGAAGTCATGAAGCAGCGCGTCGGTGATCGCCTGCCGAAGTTCACGGACGATGAGAAGAAATTGATCAAGGGCAGTAGCGACTTTTTCGGCTTGAACCACTACGGCACGGGCCTCACCGAGCCAACAAAAGAGTTTCTGAGTGGCGAGGCCCCCAAGGACAAGGGCGGTTTCCACCACGATGAAGGCATCATTCTCACGGCGGACGACGCATGGCCGCGCACGGACATGGGCTGGAACGTTGTGCCGTGGGGCTTTGAGAAGCTGCTTCTGTGGATCCAGAACCGCTACAATCCGGTGAACGGCATCCTCGTGACGGAGAACGGCACGGCGTGGCCCGACCGTACCAAGGAAGAGGCCCAGCAGGATGACTTCCGCGTCGAATTTTACAAGAGCTACATCACGCACATGCACAAGGCCATCCAGCAGGGCGCCGACGTGCGCGGGTACTTCGCCTGGTCGTTTGTCGACAACTACGAGTGGGCCGAAGGATACGAGAAGCGCTTCGGTCTCCACTGGGTCGACTACGAGACCCAGGAGCGCGTGCCCAAGAAGTCGGCGCTCTGGTTTGGCGAAGTGCTCCGCTCCAACTCGGTGCCCGTCTGAAAATCTGTGTCTGGTTGTTCTCGCGACGGGCCTCGTGAGTAGTTGTCCGTCTATCTCTCCACTCGCGGATGCCCACGGCCGCCAGTTTGCACCCGCTCGCTTTGCCCCTCACTCGGAGCACTCGCCCATATTCTTCACCACCATCACTTTCTCCAGAATCATCAATGTAGCCATTTTCCTATTGTAGCTCTCCATTCCATCTCAAAAATAGTGCAACGTCTGACTTGATGAATGGTCTTATCCTCCTTCTCTTCCCACTATCCTTATCCCTCTCCCATGCATCTTCTGGTAGTAGCTAGCGTTGATGATCGCACACGGCCGCTGTTGCCCGTAAGTGACCTCCCCATTCCGAGCTACCATGGCCGACAAGCCGTCACGGGACGGCGGCTTCAGCGATCCATCGTTCGTGACGGTCGGGGATCCGTATGCGCAAAACAAGGCCACGCCGCGTGGGCTCGGCGGCGACCACAAGCCCTTCCTCACATGTCCACCGAAGAAGGGCCAAATGGGCGCGACCTTTGGCCCGGGCTTCCGCAAGTTTGATGGTCTCCAGGGCGAGTACGTCGAGCAGTACAAGGTCGAAAGCAAGCGCCGCCTCGCCAACACGGCCAAGTTTGCCCGGCCCAACGGGTTCTCATTCTCGTCCCCCACAAAAGCCCAGTACGTTTTCATCGCTCTCCCGTGGGCATTTGTTCCCTTTTGTGACTTGGAAGCTGTATTGTCTCTTAAAGCACTTCGTCGGGGGATTACTATGGCGCGTTTGGCAAATTCGAGCGGGACGAAGACGACATCAAGAAGCAGCAAGAAGAGAATGCCGCGCCGCGCGCCAACCCCAAGGACAAGGCGTTCGAGAAGAAGAACGTGCTGACCAACCCGAGCAAGCGCGGCACGTTTGGGTACACGGGCACGCTCATCGGCGGCCAGCTTCCGGCCGTGGCCGCCGACTTTGAGTCGGACCGCGTCGCGGCCAAGCAGGACCTCGCCGACCACCGCCAAAAGATGGGCGACCGCAAGGCCTTCAAATCGACGGCCCACGGCGTCGACTTTTTCGATACGCAGGAGCACGTCGCGGCGTCAAGGGTTTATACGTGGGACGACTCGTGCCGCATCCAACCGCCCGATCCCGTCGAGCTCATGAACCCCAAGGAGCGAGCGACCGCGCGCGCGGCAACGCACAAGGCCTGGAAGCCCAACAACCCGGTCAAGTCTGGCGAGCAAGGGTGAGTTGTTGTTTTGTTGGATTTGTTGGTTGTTGGCGTCCTCACGTGTTGGCCAGTGTGTTTGAGAAATACCCCGAGGCCCAGCCCGATCCGTACGACGAAAAGGTCGTGAACCGCGCGATGCTGCCGCTGCGGCGGAATCCCGTCAACGTGGCGATGGAAGGACTGCCCGACTCCCTCAAAGAACGCAAAACCTTTCGCCCGTCGAGCTTCCCCAAGACCAAGCTCACTAGGGGCACGTGTCTCGTGGGCATCCACAAGCACAAACTATAACCACAGGTGTACGAATGAAAAAAAGCAATTCCTCTTGGCAATATGCAGTGCTGTGCTATAGTCCTAGTTCTCGGCGGACGTGGCGGCAAAGCAGAGCCGTGCCACGAGTCCGTGGAGCTGCAGCAGCGATGAGACGCCGTCGGCGATGCACATGTGGGTCGTGCCAATGTGTTTGATGAACTCGAGCTTGAGCTTCTCGTCCATGGGGAAGCTCTTGCACACGCGAAAGACCGTGCCGATTATATCCTGCGTCGAGTACCCCGTCTTCCAGAGCGCAATGAGTTCTTGTTCGGCGCGGTCCATGTTGCCGCCGACGCAGTGCGACAGGATCGAGCGGATCGCCGTCGGGTGCGGCTGGTCGCACACTTTGAACACGTTGGCTTCGCTGATAAAGCCAAAGCCGCTGTGCGTGGCCTGGAGATTGTTGAGCGCGTTTCGCATGTCGCCCTCGGCCGTGAAGATGAGCGCGCCAAGCCCGTCGTCCTTGTACCCGACGTGCTCGGCCTGGCACACTTGCAGCAGTCGCTCGAGCACCATCTCGTCCTTGAGGCGAGTGAAGCGCAAGATCGCACAGCGGCTCTGGATCGGTTCAATGATCTTGGTCGAGTTGTTGCAGGCGAGCGCGAACCGCGTCGTGGCCGAGAAAATCTCCATGGTGCGTCGCAGCGCCTGCTGCGCGGCTGCGGTCATGCTGTCGGCCTCGTCGAGGATCACGATCTTGTGGCGGCCCGGCGGCAGCGTGACTTTCTGCTGCGCAAACATTTTGATCTTGTTGCGGACCGTGTCAATGCCTCGGTCGTCCGACGCGTTGAGCTCGAGCACGGCCTGCTTGACAGACGCGCCGAGCAGCTCCCGCGCGAGACACAGAATGCTCGTGGTCTTGCCCGTGCCCGGCGGACCAGCGATGATGAGGTTCGTCATGTTGCCGTCGCGCGCCATGGCGCGGAGAGAGTCGATGGTGTCGGCATTGCCCACGACGTCCTGTAGCGTCTGCGGACGGTACTTTTCGACCCACGGAGCCTCGAACGCCTCGGCCATTTTGGAGCTGGTGGTGGGGAAAATGACCAAGGGTTCCCGCGCATTTCGACTGAGTTCATAATAAACCAATAAAGTGGCAGTATAGAGAATTTCAACCAATCACGTTTCACTGTATTTTGACGAATCTGAGAAGACTCGGAGGAAATGGCGGGTATTCCAACAAGTGTATGGTGAAGAGGAAATGACGGAGAGGGCCGCACCCACGTGCTTTGGTTACATGTTGACACGAATTGCTACAACCAGTGCCAACAGCAGACGGTCGACGCCAGCAGTAACAACGCGAGACCAACTTTGCACGACGAGTATCTGGTCTTTGTATGGATCATCTTTGATCATGTGATATCTCACTCGTGACTTCAACACCAAGAAGGGAGCCGAGTCGGGTCTCATACAGTCCTCTGGATACACTCCCCCTACGTGAAGAGTGCTTGGGATTGCGCACGCCATTCGCGTTCGAGTTCGATCGGGTAGCCCACGGTCGGCTCTACGGATGAGCAGGCCAGCTCCAGATAGATCGGCAGCTGAGGCATTATCGTCGAGACTTGGTTGTCACATAACACTGTGCCTTCAGCCAGCAGCAAGATCGATCCCCCAATTGGGACTATAGGCTGTCCCGTGGCCGAATCCAGTTCTTCCTTGATGAGCCACTCGGGCAGCACCGTGAACTTTGTGAAGGAAATGTCGATCCAATAGAGTTCTCCCATCCTACCGATGGTGCGAGGCAGTTCCAGGAGCGGGTTTCTATTCAGCACCAGCGTACGGAACGAGCGGTCGGCCAGCAGCTCGTCGGGGATCGAGACAATGCCATTCTCACGAAGCATCACAATGGTGACGACTGCTTTGGCCAGAGTCTCTGGAAACGCCACGACCGCGGGGCTGCGCTCCAGTGCAAACACTTGTGTATTTAGCCAGGACAAGTGGAGATCACTGGGCAACCCGACAAGGTTCGTGCCCGAAAGTTCCACGTCCACCAAGCGGGCCGGAAAGTGGCTCCCCCTGACCCCCACGGGCAGTTGTCCTTCTGTAAAATTCGAATCGATCACGAAGAGAAACATCAATTCACGATGCAAATCGTCGTGGAGCTCGGCCGATTGGTCCCACACGTGCACCGTCGAGTTGTAGATCTTGAGCATCTCCAAGGCCGAGAACGTTTGGATTTGGGAGGGAATGTGGAGCTGCCCACAGCCCGAAAAAACGATGGCCTTGACTTCGTGGGGGCTGAGGCGACCCAGGAGATCGTTTAGTGACTTGGCGTCGGCACCGTCGGCGTGTTGTCCACGCGCACAGTTGACCTCGATCGTTGCACAGCTTGGTCGCGTCCACAGCCACGGCCTCATCGCTAGCAGGCAGTTGGTCGTCACCCCAGTCCCGACAAGAGACGTGTGGACGTGGATGACGAGGACGACGGCTCCACCAAATAGGAAGACGCCATCGCGCCACGAGTGCTTGTATCTTGTGTGAAGGAGACGGTCGGTCGCGACACACTCGGTGCCAGTCATCGGCGTCGGAAGAACACGCGTCGCTCTCGGGCTCCTCCGTTGAATGAACACGGCCCACCAACGCGAATGGCTGATGCTAGAATCTGGAGCACCCGTTGCTGATGATGGCCCGTGGTGAGTGGCGGACGGGGCCATCACAAAGCACGTTTTGAGGATCATGACGGCACCAAAGATCGCGGCAAACGGCGTGAGTTTGGACACAAAGTCCAACCACGACATGACAAAGAGCTGGCGGTTTTCCGACATGGCCTGGATGAACCATACGTCGTCGTAGTAAAAGTGGAACGGGAAATCACCGATCTGGAAATCAAACTGGCGGTAGTGCGGTGCTATCATGGCCGCGGGGATGCCCAGGCTCGTGATGACGTCAAAAGCTGCGTCCACAGCGACCAGCAGGATCCGTTTCGTGAATGGTCTCCCAGGCACCAAGGCGTGGACAACCACTGTGGACCAGCAGTTAGCCACGAGCACAACTGCGACGACTCGGTTGATCCAGACGCGCGGTACCAGTGTGCTCAACTTGTAGGCCTGGTACGTCTGGAATCCGATCTCGATCACCTCGAGCACGAAGAATGTGGCGTCGTAATGCTTGCCTTGGAAGCTGAAGAACATCGAGGTGACTCGCTTCACGGTCGCCACAAAGCCACAGCAGCTTTTGGTGGTCACGGGAACAGCGCTATCGGAGGGGCCTACCATCTTGCTGTATTTTGCTGGTGTCATGGTGTCGGTGATTTGCCGTTGTGTGCTGCCGCTTGTTCGAGTCCGTGGTTTTCCCTTGAACCGCCACTCGCGGTGACGAACACTCGACCATACAGACTGGAAAAGAGCTGCTGAATGGCCAATGATGAGCACCGCGCACGTGATTATGGTTGGCGTGAGGAACCAAAAGGCGTCGTTCTCTACCAAGCTCATCATCAACCACATGCGGTTAACGATCAAGAAGTGACAGAGACCAATGACACAGGCCGCAAACACGACGGAGACCACGTGAACGAGCTGCAGACACCACCAGATCGTGATGAACGCCGTGCGAGAAACGATGATCACGGGTCGAGCCGCTTGCTTCTTAGATGATTTGGTTGGACGGCGAGGTGCCGCGTCCGCGTGCGGGCCCATTTCCATTGTGCTGGTATGGTGCTGTTGTCTTTTGAGCTCTGGCCTGTACCGGGTCGGCTGCCACTTGTTTCGGGGAGACGGATCGATGCGAGACAAGTGCAATTAGATGTGTTTCTCTTGAGGTGGTGATGACGATTACAGTTCGGGAATAACTGATCGTAGCTTCGGCAAGAGCTCACGTTTTAATCAGGAGATCTGCCTAATAGTAGACAGCGCGTGATCCCTTGCTTCAGGAGAAAAGGTCGCTCTGAGCCGAAAGTGTAGCCATACGTCGGTTCAAGAACTTATCCCCCATGGGTCACTCGTCAAGACTTCTCCCTATTGGTCTATATCTCGTTACTTTCCACCAATCATATCCTTCTCATACAAGGATCCCGCTCTTTTGTTCAAAATTCCTTCCCCCCAAAGTCCCTCCAATATGGAGGCGGGTGCAAGGACGGCGTCGCTGGCGCTCCACGATGAGGCCTCGTGGCGGCTTCCGGACTGGGAGGCCTTCAGCGAAAGCGGCCGAAGCGCGTGGACCGACGACGCGCGCGAGTCTGATCTCGATAGTGACTCAGACGCGTCCGGTGTGCGCGTGCCAAGAGCTCCGCCCATGGCGTCCACGACGACGCTCACGGCGCGGCGGCGACCGCTGCTGCCGCTGGAGGATCTGCGTGCGCTCCACATGAGGTTTGCACAGGAGCGTCAGCAGGCGACAGAGAAAGGTGGTGATGAAAAGGAGGAGCCGAACGCTGCGATGCGGGAGGCGCAGACCCAGATCGCGACTCAGCTCGAGCGCGTGCGCGAGGAGCTACGTGCGTTCCAGCACGAGTGGCAGGCAGCGCGAGAAGAACAGGAGAAGGAAAAGGAGAAGCAGGAGGCGACCACTGCCCTTGTCCACGCGCGAGAGACGCGCTCGAGTTCCACTGGCACGGGAGAAAAGGTGGTCTTCGACATGGCTGTGCAGACGGATATCGCCTCCATCAACGACGACGCGCTGCAGCAGTGGCTCCACCTGATCACGCAGAAGATGGAGGTGCTCACGACCAGCTTCCACGGCGACACGACGCAGCTGCCGCTCCGGTATCCATTGCAGACCCACTTGGACCGGCCCGCGAGTGGTTTCTCCAGTGAGCCTCGTGGCGACGAGGCGTCGTCGGTCGCGTCGTGGCACGTCGGCGGCAGTCTCAAGACGCTCGTGAGCGAGTCGACAGCCGAGCGGCTCTTGGATCTCGAGCGTGCAGTCGCGTGTCTCGCGACGGCGACGCGCCACACGACAGGTCGGTACGTGTCGTACTTTGAAGGGATTGTCGTGCAGATCCAGGAGCTCCATCAGCAGCGGCTGCGCCAGGTCGTCGATGAGTCGCTGCTCGAGATGAAGAACCAACGCACCAAGTACAGGAAGCGCATCGAGCAGCTCGAGACCGAGTGCCGTGCGGTACGTTTTGGTTATTCAGTAAGTGGAGTTCAAAAGACTTACTGACTTGTTTGTAGGCCAAGAGCGAGATCGCCTTGTGGCAGCAAAAGGCCGAGTCAGCCACCGATCGGCACGCGACGGAGAATGAGCGACTCGAGTCGGCCATGCGGACTCGTCAGCAGCAGTTGGAACGCGAGCGAGACGAGCTCGTTATGTCTATTGAGATGCTACAGCGTGAGCAGGCCCAGGCGACCCAAGTGGAGACGCTACAGGCCCAACTGTCGCAGATGGCTACGTCACTGGAGCTAGCGCAGCGCCAGGTCGAGGAGCAGGCGCGCGACAAGGACGACCAGATCAAGCACCACCAGCAGTTGCACCGTGTCGAGATTGAGCGGCTTGAGCGGATTCACAAGCAGCTATGCTCAGAAATACAGGATCTGCAACGGGGCGTCGAACAGGTCCACGAGCAGGCGCGTTCCAGACACGAACAAGAACAGCGTGCGGCTCTTGAGGCAGCGGCGGTGTCTCACCAGCGAGAGATGGACGAGCTCACGAAAACCCATGCAAAACAAATCCACGAATTGGAGCGGCGATTACAGGAAGCGGAAGAGACCAAGCGACTCGTACCGACCGTGGTACCGGTGGATGCGCACGTGCAAACTGATGACCACAACTTTCTCGACGAAGAGGGCACGACGGACGAGCGGATCACGCGACTCAAGAAGAGATGCAAGGCGCTAGAGAGTTTGCTGGACAAAAAGTTTGAAGACAGTTCGGCCGGATCAGTCGAGTCGGAGATGTCTGGACGCTGGAGTTCGCGGTCCGAACGTCGTGGCGTCGGCTCACGAGAAGATGTAACCGGTAGCCGTACGCTTCCACTGACGCTGTCCATGGAGAGCTCACTCAACGATACGTTCAGCTCCAGCCACGCGTTCAACACGCCATCGCGTGACGATCTCAAGAGCCAGATGCGACAGCAGGACGTCTGGGAGACGCTTTCGAACCGATCTGCTGGATCAGCATTTGACAGAAAGCCGTCGTCTTTGACCGCCACAGCTTCCGATCCCGACGCCCCGTCCCCCGAGGCGATGCTCGCACTCGTGCGCAAGCTTGAGGCGCTGGCAACGTCGGCGTCGACACAATTGCCACCAAGTTCCAGTGTAAAGCAGCCAGATGAAGAGCCCGATCTCAGTGCCGCGACGACACCCACACGAACGAGTCGCCCGACGAGCGCATCGCTCAGGAAATCATCGAGCCGTTCGTCGTCTGGCTTGGCTGGCTCGTACAGCGCAGCCATCCATTCCTTGAAGGACCCGAGACGTCGGCAGCAATTACCACCCGCCAAGGACGGACCGATCACAACGACGAGCGGATCCATGGCCTCTTCATCCACAACGGCTGCGAAGCCAGCAGCATCACGCCTCCAGCCACGCATGCAGCAGAATCGGTTTGCGTCCAGGTAGGGAAAGTGCAACCAGGCGGAAGGCCGGGGAATGGCCTCAGTGGGCATAAAGGTGTTACCAACCGACCGTCCATGTCCCTGGCTCCTGTCCCATGTGCCTGTGGGAAAAGGCGGGAGCGATCATGACCGTTTGAATCGCCCAGCAGTCTGTCATTCGGGTATCTCTCCCTCCGTCCAGCTCAACCAACTGAACGATGGACCGCGATCTCCAGTTTGGCGCGACTCGACTGGACCGCGGGTCGTTTGCCGGGTCTATCGTCTCGACCGAGAATGAGAGCCGCTCGCCCCCAGATGAAGAGGCGAATGCGACTGCGGCGGCCTCGTTTGCCGGTTTTCTCACTCCTAGAGAAGCCGGTGTTGTCCATCCCGCGTCTCCGCCTGCTGGAGGCATCCCCACGAAGCCGCTTCCTACAAAGGAGACCATCGGTGCTGGTCATATCCGCGCTGAGCAGGGTTCTGTTGAAGAATGCGGCATCGACCATGGCGGTGCCTTACGTGAAGGCGACGTGCCCAATCTCTATAGCCGCCAGTACATTGGTCTGCTCGTGCAGTACGCAGCCATCGGTCTTCTGTACGGCTCGCTGCCGCGCACCGTCTATCCGTTTCTCAACAACTATCTGCGCATGAACGGCTACCAGACGTTGTCGGCCCGCGTGTTGCTCTCGCTACCGTGGTCCATGAAGGTGTTCATCGGCATCGTCTCGGACTGCTTCCCAATCTGCGGCTCGCGGCGCCGCGCCTACATGGTCGTGGGCTGGCTACTGTGCTCGGCCATGCTGCTCGTGCTCGTGGGCTCCGACCAGGGCCCTCCGTATTACATCGACCGCTCGCTGCGTGGCAAAGATCTCAGCAAGATTCCCAAGCAACAACTCGCAGGACGCATCCACTGGGACGCGCCCAAGCGTGGCGCACTGTATACAGTCATGATGATGCTCGCGAGCTGCGGTTACATGGTCGCCGACGTCGCGTCCGATGGACTAGTCGTGGAGTTCGCGCAGCGCGAGCCGCAGCATATCCGTGGCAATATCCAGTCGACCATCTACCTCGTGCGCAGCGTTTTTATGATTGGCTCGGCGCTGCTCGTGGGCATTGGCTTGAATGGCCCCGACTATGGTGGCACGTTCACGTGGTCGCTGTCCATGGCGCAGCTGCTGCTGATCTGCTGTGTGCTCAGTCTACTGGCGATCCCCGCCGCGGTGTTTTGTATTGCGGAGCCGCCCGTGCCAAGTGGCGTGACGCTGCGCAGCTACCTCCGTCAGTTGTGGACGCTTCTCCAGAACGGCGCGATGCTGCAGATCATGGCGTACCGGTTTTTTAGCGGTATCTTTGACGGCTTCACGGTCACGGCAGGCGATCCGATCCAGCGGTACTGGGCTAAAGTCCGCCCGCTCAACGAGAGTCTCTTCAGCGTTCTGGGGCTCGTGGTGTTTAGTCTGGCGCTGTACGGGACCAAGCGCTTCGGTCTCCAGTGGAACTGGCGCACTGTGATCGCCAGTACAGTCATCAGCGTCTTGGCAGTCGACAGTGTGGTCTCTCTCCTCACCGTGTGGGACGTGGTCCGCAACCAGTGGTTCTGGCTGGGCACGCCCATCTTGGAAGAACTGCCCGCCGCCATGAACTTTCTCGTGTCGACGTTTGTCGTAGTCGAGATGGCCGAGCGTGGCAATGAAGCCGCGGTCTACGGACTGCTCACGACCATCTCGAATCTCGCGACGCCGTTTGCCTCGTGCATTGCTAAGAACGTGAACGCGCTCTTTGATGTCTCGGTCGATGACATCGTGCGCGACACGACCCACGTGCGATGGCACGTGACCTATACGTTTCTCATCGCCTACGCGATGAAGCTGCTGTCGCTCGCGTGGCTCGTGTTGCTGCCACGGCAAAAGCAGGAGACCCAAGAGCTCAAGAAACACGCGCGAACGAGCTTTGTCGGCGGTGTGGTGGCCGTCGCAATCGATGTCTTTGCGCTCGTGTGGTCGATCGCCACGAATTTGCTGTCAATTTTCGCGTCGACCGCGTGCCTCAAGGTCGCCGGCGGTCGCGGCTGCTGAGCGGAAGGATACGTGCTGTTTCTGTCGCATTTAGGTGTCGCGGCATCTTGTAGGGTTGTTTACCCGTGTCTCGCAGTCATTCGGTTTTCATTTCAATCTCACGCCTCGCATTTGGCACACCACTGTCGAGATTTCAGGCTTGCGAAGAGTCAGCCATGGACCCTCGGGCGGAAAGCTCGCTTTGGAGGGAGGGCCGGCGATTGGCACAATAGATTATATGGTCTCCAGTAAACTCCCACGACCTCTGGACGATGAACGAGTGAAGTCTAGCGGCAGTAGTATCCGCTGCACGGGCGCACGAATGGATTCCGTTCGTGTATCAGTCGTCAGCGATTTCGTGGCGGGTAGGGAAAGGAGAGGTCCCGTTGGAAGACTCGGCAATAGTCCCGACGCTCATGGCGTTGTACTCGTGTGATCAAATTTGAAGCTGAAATCCACGCCTATGGCACACGTCCATAGAATCAGCTACCGGCATGTCAACCTCCC
>JAADWA010000659.1:0-17876 GCA_023335935.1 Pythium phragmiticola
CCCCCCATCAAAGAACGAGAGCCCTTTCATTCAAGCTCTCGCTGCGTTTTGTTGTTCCACTCGTGGAATAATAGAATATTTCAAGTGTCCAGAGCGGAGTCCTTCTTCTGATCAAGGCATACTATCGTACAGGCATATCGGATACTGTACATACGTGCACCGTTACCGGCACGTGCATATCGGATGCATGCACCTTTACCGTCGAGTAACGCGGTCTGGCTGCGGGACTGCGTTTCGTACACGCATCCGATAATCCCCATTCTTGACATCAGATGAAAAATACAGAAAGTCTAGAAAGGATGAAACGCTGGCTTTGATTGGCCAGTGTGCATGGGACGACAGGCGTCAGCGGCGCTGACTCACGAAAGAGACGTAACGCGTCCCCTTCGCGCACGTCGCTCGCCCTGTGACGACATCCACGTGACATTGGGGTGTTTGCGTCGCATTTGTACTAGAAAAATATCAATGCACGGTTCGCACCGACAGGCCCCCATTTACATATTCAGTCCGTATCAAAGCAAAGCACCTATGCATGCACATGACGAGGGGATCCGATAGGAATCCTATGAGGAGGATCCAGTGTATCTACATCAGGGAGAACAACCCATTCGTAACGTCTTGTCCCAGTCGTTATTGCGGTTATTGCGGTGTGGCCATGGTGACAAGCCCTCGCCCGGATTGGCAGAATCCAGAAAATGACTGGATTAGATCGGATTTTACCGCGGTAAAATCCACTCACCATTTACAATAATGGATGACCAGGAAGGATGGCCGCCAAGTACAGTACACTGTAAGAACGTTGGGGCACAACTTGGGCACGTCCTGACAGGCAGCTCGCAGCCAGACTTCCAAGTGCGACTCTTCTTGACAACGAGACGACGTGAACGTGAGGTTTCTGTGGCCATCTGGACGTACTCAAAGGGCAATCCAGGAGCCTTTTCACCTCTATAAAAACATGTTATCCAGACTGGTCCGTGCAGCAACCGATACTCTTCCCTTCTTTATTACCTCTTATACTAGATAAATGGACAGGGCTAGGGGATTCCAGTTGACTGCAGCCCATTATTCACGGCCAGCTGATGGCTGGTCAAGCTTCAAAAGACGGCGGAGAGGGGTGACCGAAGATGCCGCATGGGACACGAAGGACTCGCATTTTGGAAGGACACGTTTCCCATACATTCTGTACTTCCCGGCAGTAGAGAGAAGAAAAACGACAGGCCAGTTCACGATTCCCGTCGAGTACCAGCGTCCTCGTCTCCTCCTCGCGCTTCATGCAGCACGAATGAGACCGTGGCGCGCCGACACAACCCCCCGCCGGCGACGGCGGAAACTCCACAGCCCCATGGGGCTCCGACTGATCGTCGCCGTCGTGCTGGCGGCGCTCTGGTTAGACTCCGCGGCCGCCGCCGCCTGTCCAAACGCCAGCACGCTGTTCCGCGGCGCGACCGAACGCGAAGCGATCGCGTACCGAGACGACTGCACGCCACGCGTCTTCCGCGTGCTCGACGATTCCACAGGACCCAATGTGGTCTCACTGAACCTCTCGCATCTCAATCTCGTGCGCGTCGCCGACTATCCGCCCGTGAACAAGCTTTTGCTCCACGACAATTTTCTCACAACTTTCCAGACTCCGACTACCGAGAGCCTCATGGAGGAATTGTATGTTTGTCGTCGGGGCAGCTCGAATGATTCAGAGAAGAGTTTTTGCTGACGGGCTCGCTTATGGGTATTAGGGATCTCCACGACAACCGCATTGCCAATGTCAGCTCGCTACGGCTCCCTCGTCGGCTGTCCAAATTGTAAGCGCATTTGCGGACGGTCTTACTGAATCGAAAGGCTCATTTCGTCATGGCATGTGCTGCAGAGATCTCTCAAACAACAATATCGAATCGCTCAATGCCACAGTGCCATGGCCCGCCGCGTTTGAGCTCAAGTGGCTCTCGCTCGACAGCAACCAGCTCCATGTTATCGCCGCCGACGCGTTCGAACCGCTCGTGACACTCACATATCTCTCTCTCGCCAACACGACGCTCGAGAACCTCGGTGACCTCACGTTTCCACTTTCGCTCAGCACACTGTACGTCCACAGGCTCTGCTCAGTTTCGTGGCTTGGAGATAGTAACACTTGGGTGGTTCCCCGTACAGGAATCTAAGCAGGAACCTTTTCGTCGCCGAGAAACTCAAGTTTGCCGAGGTCCCAGTGGCGTTGCAGTCACTGTAGGTTTAATCTCCTCCGTGTTTCTACCTTCTGGAACTTTGAAGCTCACCAAACATGTGTATTCCTGTAGAGATCTGAGTGGGAACAAGCTCAGCAGGTTTCCTGACCTATCCGCCTTTAGCTCACTCGTTGATCTGTACGTGACACTGAACCGACAGTGGTGTGACGAGTGTCATGATTGCTCAGTGTTTTGTATTGTGTAGGAATCTCGCCAATAACGCCATGACATCCATGGCGGGCGTACGGCTCCCCCCCAAGCTCAAGAAGCTGTACGTCTCTCGCACAGTTCTAATATGGAGTGGTTGACCGGACGATTCACTTGACCCGATGTGCATACCTCAGGAACCTCTCGGCCAATCAGCTCGAGAATATTGTGATCGCACAGTCGGACCTGAAGATCCTCCAAAACCTGGACGAGCTCACTGTCTCGGCCACTGCTCTCAGCACGACCTGCAAGAGCGACAAGGCGGCGCGGCAGCCCGTGCGAGACGGTCTCACCGTGTGTGTCTTAAGCGACGAGCTTCTCAAGTCAGAGACCATCGTCATTGACACACCCAGTAAACCACCTTCATCACCAGCTTCGTCCACGCGCAAACCGGGATCCCTCACCGATGGCGGCTCATCCAGCAATGACGCCTCATCGTCCTCTGGTTCGCGCATGTCCAACAAGTCAATGATCTTGATTGGCGGTGGGTGTTTTGCCATGGGCCTGATCGTCGCGGCGTACGTGTTCCTCGTGCGACGCGATCGACGCGTGATTAGGGGCAAGTCCTCGGGGTTACCGACGTTTGCGCCGGACGCGTCCGACGCGAGCAGCCGAACCTTTGGGCGCTACTTTCGCGAGACGGGCGACTATACCAATGCCAGTTGGGTCGTTGGCAGTCCCGTGAAGGGTCAACGACGCCAGCAGAATGGGGTCGCTATCCTCGAGGATGACTCCAGCCGACGAGGCCGTGGACGCAGTAAAGTGGATGACCTATTGGTGTATGAGATTCCCCTCGATGAGATCCAGATCAAGGAGGTATTGGCGCACAAGCCGCGTAGCGATGAGGCCATGCACATGGCCGAGTACCAGGGCTTCCAGGTCGTGATGCACACGCTGCTGGACGGTCGCAACAAGCTCCAGCGCGGACGAAGGCGGGTCGAACGGGATTTCGTCGAGCAAGTGCGGCTCGCGTCTATGCTCGAGCACGTGTGTATCGTCCAGTTTATCGGCATCACGCTCGGCTCGCAGAGACAGTCGATGCACCAGAAGCAAAAGTGGAAGATGGGGGCAGTCTTCGAGTACATGCACTGCGGCTCGCTCGCGTCAATCTTCCACGAGGAGCGCATGCAGCGCGAAGGCAGGCAGTTTAACGGAGGTAGTGCGTCGCGAACAACTTCGATCAAGAGCGAGTCCGGCTTCTGCTGGTACCCGAGCCTGCAGGCGAGCATTGTCGAGACCTCAAGCCTCAGTCCGACCGCGCAACGCTCCAAGCTGGCGCTCGCGCTGGATGTAGCGATGGCGCTCTCGTACCTGCACGCAATGGGGTACGCGCATGGCGATTTACGGGCCGAAAAAGTGCTTGTGAACGAGCAGGGCGAGGCCAAGCTCAGCGGCATGGACATTAGTTTGGCGGTGAATGTGCCGGAGCTCACGCCGACTCGTGGCGACATGCGTGCGTCCGCCGTGAAGGCGCGGCTCAAGGTCAAGAGTATGTTCCAGTCGTCCATCTCGCACTCGCCGGCGCTTGGTAACTCCCTGCTCAACAGTGGCGCCGCAGTGAACGGTGGCATTGCCCCTGTGGCCATGAGTTCCATGACGACTTCAGCGGTGCTGATCTCGGCCAACTCCCGCGCATGGCGCCGCGGCATGCAAGGAGATATCTACGCCTTTGGGCTGCTACTCTGGGAGCTCGATACGATGATGTGCGTCGGCGCCATGAAGCGGCTCACGGCTGCAGCCACGGAGATTGGCGAAGAGCACCAATTGCTGCGATTCTCGCCCGAGTGCCCCGTGGAGATCCAGAACTTGGCTCGGCGCTGCTGGCACCCCGAGCTCAAGAGTCGGCCCACAGCACTGGACCTTCAGGAAGAGATCGTGCGACTATTGGAAGGACGGCTCACGACGCTGAGCGATCGATCGCGCGGCACGCACCGGTGGTCGCGCCGCACCAACTCTCGGAACGGTGGTAGCTGGAGCTTTGCCAGTAGCCACAGCTCGCTATCACGCTCGGATTATCGCTCGTCGTCCCTCGTCATTTCTGAGACGGAGGTGTAGCCATGTGCCCAGTTATTGGCATGTGCCCAGTTATTGGTAGGGATAGGAAACCCATTATTTATTCTGTTGGAAAGAACCATTCTTGCTGTCGTTTCTTTGCCGGTGCTTTTGGTTCTTGTGCGGTCCGGAGAACGACAACCGTACTTCGTACTACGTAGTAGTGCGTAACAAACTGCGTGTGGCAGATCGGTGCGGCACGAAATCACCACTGTTGCGACTGACTGTGGTTTCTTGGGCTTCACAGTGGCCGGCAGAAATGGAACGGATTGGGTAACAAACAACCTTGTTACCCAACACGCTAGGCAACACGCGTTGCCTAGCGTGTCCACATCCCATCGACGTTATCTGGACCAGTAAACCATATCACTCAATTTTCCTCCACGTGTGAGTAAGTCTTGTTGCCAACAAGTTGTTGGGACAATTCGAGAGGCTTTATTCTCCTTTGGGCTCGGGCAGTTTCAACGACTTGAGGCATTGCTGTCCAACCGAAAGTCAGCCCACCCGCTGAACCGTTCCGCAGCCCAGAGAATGGATAATGCTGACAGCAGAGCGTTCCCAACTTGCCAGAACGCTTCAGCAAAGCACTTTTAGCCACGGGTCTCGACCAAAGGATTCAGCACTGCAGCAACAAACTGTTCTGTAGCAGACCGCGATTCATCACTGCCATAGGACATGCACGAACGCTTTTGCTAACTGTTAGAATAGCTCGCTGATCTCAGCTCACAACTGGTCTGAACTGCCTCGCTAGGAGTCAGTGAGTCACTCCGGCCGCCGCAGAGCTCAGCACTCAGCCTCGAAAGAGAGCAAGAAACCTCTTTGAGCCGGAAAACATCTGGCGCCACCATGTGGTTCTTCGTTGTGACTGCTGGTATAGGCGTACCTTCCAAAGGGCTTTCAGCCAATCAGATGAATGCTCTATTCATACTGGTCTGGCTGGGTGCTCTGCAGGTCCTGATGGGCAACTTTGGTTATGTGGGGCTTTGTGGACTGCGCGCTGTTGTCGGCACATTGTGAGAGCCGTTGCATCGACGAACGGCACGGCACACACACACACGCCACTATCCCTCGCCTCCCCTCCGCTCCTCCCCCAACACTGGCGGTTCGATTCTGGGAGTGGGCATCGCACATCCAGTGCACCTGCCATCCCCATATCCAGATCGACCTTTGTCTCTTTAGTCCCCCAGGACATCTCGGCGTTTGGACCATCGAGAGAAATCGCCTGTGAAAAGAAGCGGCCCAATAAGGTCATCAGTCGTCCATACTTGGCATCCATCCGCTTGGTGCCGCGCTGGCTTTCCTCCATCAAGGAAGCGGGGAAGCGACCAACAATTGAAAGGTGCGTTTCTTCATGACCAAGATGGAAGGAGTAGACATGCACCTTCTCCCTTTCCTTTACAACCGATGAGCGGGAGAAGTGACTCCTCACCCGCGCTGCCTCTTTATGAATGTAGGGAACCACCGCATGGTCAAGGTTGTCTCTGCGCTGCGCTTGCCTCGACTCTAATTTAGCGAAAGGACAGCGAGAACCCACCACTAGCGGAAGAGACGCGGAGTTTTGTCCACCATGCACCGCAACACGCACGTGAGCTCGCGCTCGACGTTCGCGGGCCCCAAGAACTCGCGCTCGACGTCCGTGGGCTCGACCGTGCTCGTGAATTTGGACGTGTACATCGTGCGCGCGACGATCGGGCGTGATATCAGCCCCGAGGACGATGACCTCATCGTGCTTTTCCGCCGCAACAGCAAGGAAGTCACATCCGAGCCAACGCGGTGGCACGACGACCACATTGCCGAGTGGAACCAGCACGTCGGCATTCAGACGTCGCTGCTGCGGAACAAGCAGGCCGTCGAGCCAACCGATTACCTCAGCAAAGAGTACGAGATTGTACTCGTCGCGCTGCCGAGCCACTCGGCCGTCGCGCTGTTCACGATTGACTTTGCGCAGATTGTGCAGTCGCAGCGCGCGAACCGCCCCAAGCCGTTTCGGATGTCGCCGACCAAGTGCCGCGATCTCGCGGCCACGCTCGAGTTTGAAGTGGTCTGGGAGTACGCGTCGCCTCCACCACCGCTCACGCCCATGACGCCAACCTCTTCCTCGGTCGCGACCACGTCGTCGTCGTCCATGTCCATGGCCGGGCGGCGCACCAACGTCAGCGTCGTCTCGATGAGCTCGCAAAACAGCGAGCTGCCCGAAGGCTCGTGTAGTGACTGCCGATCGATGCGGCGGCGGCTCGAGCGCAAGGAGAATCAGATCATCCAGCTCGAGAGTTTCCTGAAGGAGTCCCAGAAACGCATCGACTCGCTCGTGTTCGAGAATGAAGAACTGGCGGTGCGCGAACAGGCCGAGACCAAGAACGCTGGGCAATACCGCGCGCTCAACATGCGGCTGCTGCAAGAGCTCGAGATGGCGTTCCAGTTTTGTGCCCAGCAAATGATGCAAATCACGCAGCAAGCTGCTGCCAATGGCACCACGCCATCGCCACAGTTGTTCATGTTCTTGCCGCAATTCGAGTTTATGGATCGTGTCAAGAAGTTCCACACCGACATGAACAACATCTATAGCGGCTTGACCGACGACGAACTCGCATCGGGCAAGACTCCGACCAATCCGATGGATGCATGGAAGACCTTCAACCTTCGAGAAGAGATGGACGCCGCATTGGAGCGCAACCAGCGATTGCAGCAGCAGCTCGAGTTCTTGACCAACTCACTGACGTTTGAAGGGCAGTTTGAGTCCGACGTTGCCGGAGTTGGGGGTGTTGGGGGTCTGCCTCAACCAGAGATCCGACGCAAGGTGACCAACACATCGACGGCTTCCGATTTCTCCATCACAGATCTTAACGGCAGCCCCCACGAAGACCCGATGCTGATGAGCCGTGTCGCGCCGGTGCGCACCGTGACCGAACAGCTGAATGCACTCGAGCGTGAAAACTTTCTGCTCAAGGCTAAGTTGGAGAGCGCAATGAATGACATCAAGAGCCAGAGTGGTCGTGGAGGTTCCCCTTCCGAGTCGGCTGAGACCTCGGCGAGCGGGAGCAGCACAAGCCGCAACAGTTTGATCACGGCGTCCCTGTCGCTTTTGCCGGCTGTACCAGATAACAGCCCACTGCGATTGGAAGTCGATCAACTTCGAGACGACAAGCTGGCCCTCGAGAAAGATCTGGCTGAGATGAAGATGGAGCTCGAGCGTGTCCGCAAGGAGAACCAGCTACAACTGCAGCGGGAATCCATGACACCACCACGTGTGCCTTCGTCTCCAGTGAACCACAGTGCTATTGGAATGAGCTCGTCCCAGGTTTCCTCTGGATCGGGCTCCACAAATGGCGGATCCGACTTTCTGAACAAGATTTACATGGATGTCGGAAAGGCGAAGGTCGCTCTGGAAGAGAAGGTCAAGCGTCTGAATCAGGAACTGGCGGCAGCGCAGGACGAGAATAGCCGTTTGCAAGAGCAGCTTAAGCTCAGCATGGAAAAGGAGTCTCACGCCGGCCCCCGGTCCAGCGACGAGGGGATGAATGAACCAAAAATCGTGGAGCTACACAGCGACGACGAGGAGAGTCCGGTCACAGCATCGGCAACAGGCTCGAGCACGGATGGTGACAGCGCTCATCGTGTTGAACTCGAGTTGCAGATTCAGCATCTGCAACAACTGATCGAAGAGAAGTCGAGCCAGCTCAAGGTCCAAGAGCAGGAGCTCCAGTTCATGAAGCAACACCTCAAGGAGAAGGCAACCGCCGCGGCCGACATGGAGATTGCGAAGGCTGAGATCGAAAAGGAGCTTGGCACCACCAAGCAGGCGCTCACTAAAGCAGAAAAGAAGATCACGGCGCTTGAGATCAAGATCGAGACGCTCCAGGTTGACCACAGACAACAACAACGCGAGACGGAGGAGAAGCGCGCTGTTGCGATCAAAAGCCCCAGCATCAAGGACGACGACGTGTCCGAGTTGACCAAGCAACTTAAGCTGGCGCGACAGGAAGTGATGCAGCTTCGATACCGCAGCAACAACCTCGAGAGTGTGCACGAGAAACTAGAGGATGCGTTGAAGGAGAAGAAGTCAATGCAGGTTAAGCTCACGGCGCTTGAAGGACAGCTCTATGAGCAGCGAAGCCGCACGATCAGTGGGAACAGCATGTCGCCTGATGGCGTGAAGGACTCTGCCTTGATCGAAGAGCTCCATCGCCAACTCGACCAGAAGTCGGCACAGCTCATGATTGCGCAGCGCGATATCGAGTCGATGCGTCGCGAGCTCATCTCTGGTCCGCAAGCGACGGCTGCGTCAGCTACTGCCGCGTCCGTTGCCGCTGCTGCGGCGAGCACCAAGAGCTCGGCAGACATTGCCGATCTTGAAGCCAAGGTTGCCAAATTTTCCTTTGACATCGATCGGCTGTGCGAGCGTAACGAGGACCAGGCGCGACGCATTAACGCATTGAGTGAGCGCGTCGAGAAGACGACGCGTGAAAAGTACGAGCTGGAAGGCATCATGAAGGAGATGCTGAGGGAGATGGACGGAATTGCACCCCCGTCGCCAAGCAGGAGCCCTGAAGCGAGCAGTGTGTCTGAAGTCGCGTACGAGGTCGAGGAGTATGAAGAGCTTGAAGAAAAGGCACCCGCGCCCATCCCTGTGCGAAACAGTGGCAACAAGGCAATGGAGCGGTATGCCAGCGCGCTCAAGACGACGTTTGAGCGACGCGGGAGTGCACCTCGTGCTCCGGCACCCACGCCGTCTCCACCGCGCACGTCGTCGTCCAGCAAAGTCGCGCACTTGATCAAGAACTTTAGCTCGGAGGAAGCCAGCACCGAGAGCGACTCTGCGGCCAAGCGTCGCGGTACGTTCACAAACTCGATCAAGAAGATCACGAAGATCGACTTTCGGCAGCGCCAGGGCTCGGAGCCTCGGTCTGAGCCTCGTGACGACTGAGAGGAGTCGATTAATTTATTCGGACATATCCGTTTTTCTGAACGTCACGTCTTAATGAGTTGAAGAGGAGTAGTGGTGACGTATATTCCGATGAATGTGAAGATCCACAAGATTAACATCAACCAGCATTTTGAACAAGGCAAGAATGTCCATTGTCACAAGAGGCAGAGTTTGTACTGTAATAGGACAATGTTGACATACCGGTAGAACCGGTTTGAAGTGTCGGGGAAGATCAAGCGCCAGCGCGCGGCAGCGAGCGCGACGCACTCCTTCTAGCAATGCGGCCGACGGCGTGCTATAGGTATGAGCTCGTATTGGTGGTTCCTGTGGACTCGATAATGTTGGAAATCTTACGTTGTGGCTGATGGGAAACAGGCAGTTTTCTTTCCAAGGCAGATCGCCGACCATCAATGGAACGCACCGCGCAGACGGCGGCGAATGAACGCCTGTGGTGGATCGTCGGCGTCGTCAGCGTCATCGTCGTCCAATTCGTCATCATCGCCGCCCTCGACTGGCGCTTCAGTCGCTGGGTGCTTGGGCACCTTGACAATCCATGGTTCATCGGGGCTCGTGTCTGACCCGCTTCCGGACGCCTCGACGTAAATGGGGAGGAAAATCGGGTCTTCATCATCCGGCTCGGGTTTGGTCGGCGGTGGCTTGGGTCTGCGCGTTCTCTTGGTTCTCGTCGGCGTCGGCGTCGCTGGCTCGGTTGTTGCAATCGGCGTCTCGAAGTCGTGACCCAAGGCAGAACCGTCGCCTGAACTGTCGCTCGATGCAGCTGGCTTGCCAAAGTCTGGCTGACGGGTTGCCCCCGCAAGCGTCGGCGTTCGCGTCGCCACATCGATTGTGGGGGCAGCGGGCTTTGAGGCAGGCTCTTCTGTTGGCTCACTACCACGGCTTGCTGAGGCATCGTCTGAGCTGTCGTCCGGAACGACCGGGTCGTCGTGTTGATGGTGTCGCGTCGGTGTCAGTGCTGGAGCACTGGTGGGCCTCTCGGTGCCGCTCAGTGGCTCATTGTCGCCACCAGTGTCATTCTTTCCCGAGCTAGACCCGTCGTCAGATCCGTCGTCAGATCCGTCGTCAGAGCTGTCGTCCGGAACGATGGAATCGTCGTGTTGAGGATGACACGGCGTCTGTGCTGCCGTCGGCTTCTCCGAAGTGAGGACAGTCGTTGGTTTGTCAGTCGTGGGTGCTGGTGTCGGTGGTGTCGTGGTTGAGGCACTCGTCGGCGGCTTGTCGTCGTCGTTCCCGTCGTAGTAGAGCCACGATCCCGATCCCGATCCTTGGTCGGATCCGTCATCGGAGCTGTCGTCTAGCTGGACCGGGTCGTCGTGTTGCGGTTGCGCTGGTGTCGGGGCCGGCGTCGGTTTGTTGGTCGTCGGCACTGGCGTTCGTTTCTCAGTCGTCGGCTGTGGAGTTGCCGGTGGCAAAGGTGGCGCTTGGGTTGCAGGAGCAAGCGTGCCGTGTCCGTCGGATGCTGAAAGTTGGTCGCCAGGCCAAGGCTTCAAGAGCACAATGAGAGTCGGAATCGGCGACGTTGGTGGTCCCCTGTTCTTGCTTGACAGCCCGTCGCAGGTATCATCTTCGTACTGACCCACGCCCGACCCCGTATCGGATCCCTCGTCAGAGCTGCCATCTGGTGGGATCAGCGTTGTGAGATTTGGTGCTTCTGTGGCAGGAATAGCCGAACTCTGTCCGCCGGATGTCGAAGTTTGGTCTTCGGGCCAAGGTTTCAAGATGACGACGAGGCTTGGAATTGGCGCCGCCGCAGTACCCGAGGACGAAGCATTGTCAGCACCGAAAGCACCCACAGGAGTCGGAGCATTTGCCACTAGTGCTGGTTGAAGGATGACGGCAAGTGGTGGAATCAAGGCCACACCACCATCCGCGGGCTCTGGATTCGCGACTGGAATAATCACTGACGAGATGGCGTCTGAACTCGAGAGAAGAGACATGCAGGTGGCCGCTGCCGCAATGTACCATCCATAGAAACGCACCATGGTTCGCACCAGTGACTACAACGCGGGCCTCGACGTCCGTAACGTGCAGTAGAATCGGGAGTGCGATCAGCGGCTGACTGGCGTCATGTTCTGCGCCTTACGAATTGCAAAACGGCTCTCGCCAACGTTTGTACTACGTACGCCATGTACCTCTCCGATTTCCCGCTTCCGTTTCCAACTTCCCAGCAAGATTGCTCACTCCGCCGCACGCTATATCGGTTTGAGCACGATACCAAGGGAGAAATTGGCGTCAAGCTTCGCTGTCGTGTAACCAGTTGACTCCCAATCTTTCTTTGTGTCGGTGCGGCATCGCATGGCTCCGGACAACTTGATGCACCTACATTCCGATTGGTCCGTCCGATCGATTGGCCCTTGCGCGTCAGCGCTCAGCAATGTGAAAACACCCAGTCGTGCTCAAGAAGGCCCAAGGTACATCATCGCATATTGTTTTCGCGTCGCCCCAATCTCGTTGTGCACGTGGCGGGTTGGTTCTCGGACGAAACGACCCAAGGAATCTTGGTAAGGTCAGCATCCAGAAATGGTGATCAGCTATCAGTTTCGTGCCTACCGTGGGAGCCAGGCCCTTCAGAAGCAAGCAAGAGCAGGTACTTGTAAAGGAAATGCTCCCGAACACTACGTACAAAGCCTTCGACGCTACACAGCGGTTTTCTTCCACCCTCGGTCGTATTTGCGTCAAGCCAGCGGCTTTGAAATCAGCATGGACCACGACAGCAAGGTACTCGCGTTTTACACCGAGCTCAAATCACCTTGTCCATCTATTGGCCGATGAAGCTGTACCCATCTCGCAGAAAACATGGCTACACTTCTGCTGTATGAGCTCCACGCCATCGTGCTCAAGGATTCCAAAGGTTGTCACGGGCCTCCCAACCAGAGCTGGCGAATGTCGTCCCGCAGCAACGTTTGGATGGCGCGCACACAGTCGTGGTCAAACGCACAGCACTCGATGAGCGACGTCATAAGCAGCGTCTTGCGGTTGCTGTTGGCCTCGGCCAACGCCGCACGTTTCTTGCTGGACGACGGAGCGGGCGGCAAGCCACTCGCCACTGCTCCAGCAGTCATCGCCGGATCGCCTGTTGCGGCGACGACCGACGCGTAGTCCTTCGGGTGCTTCTTCTGGTCCATGCGCAGCTCGTGGTCGAATACCGTCTTGAGCTGCTGGCGCATGAGGTGTGACGCGCGGCGCCGCTCGGCGCTGTTGACGGCCTGCGGGTTGCTACTCCCACACGCCGCGGCATCCACCTTGTTGAGCACTAGCAAAAACGGCGCACGTTGCAGCCACGTCGCCAGTGGCGTGACCACGCCATTGAGTGTGCGGGCATCTTTGAGCTTTTGGAACGCGACGAGCTCTCGGGCGACTAGTGGAAATCGCGTGGCGTCAGTCGCATCGACGACAAAGACGACACCCACGATCGGCAGTGTCGTGGACACCACTGTGCTGTTCGCAAGCCCGCCGCCTGCTGTCGAGAAAGACGATGGATCGCCTACCAGCGCTGCACGCCAATGAGCAGCTCGGTATAGCCGCCGTCCAGGAATGTCAACGAGCTGTACGTGGCGGTCACCGTCGAGTCGGTAAACGACGCTACAGGTGGTTTTGGTCGGGGCGGGATACAGTCGCGGTATCCGCGTGCCGTCCGCGGTCGTGAGGTCGCCCCGTGAGTAGCTTGACTGGAGCATGTGGAGCGGCGACATCGTGCGTGCCGTCTCGGCGGTCGTCGCCTCCAAAGCTGAGCGGCCGTCGCCACTGCCTCCTGCGAATGGCTCGTCCAAGGCCGCTTGCTGCTGCAGCTGCTTGATAAGCGTGGTTTTGCCGGCGCCGTCCAGTCCGAGAAACACGACGCGGCCCTTGACGTGTTTCTTCAGCAGTGCTTGGCGCGTGCGTGCACGAGTGGTCGTGGAAGCGCGCTGCAAGGCTTTTCCATCTGTAATCAACGACGACACCTGCGAATCCACCTCTTGCTGCTCTTGTTGCTCTTGTGGTTGCCGGGGATACTCGACGCCACGACCGCCTCCGCTGCTCGCGCCACCACTGTTCGCGCCGTGCTCGACGGACGGCGAGCTGCCCATGAGATGAACGATATAGACTTCGGAAAACGGGGTCTTTCAAGTGAGAGCGGTTGCGTGTACTGGAATGAAGGGGATCGTTTCACGTCCGCTATTCTAGGGCATGAAACAAGCGACCATCTACAAAACTTGAAGAAGAGTCGATGCAAAAAAAAGGGAACCGGACCAGTGAGCGCTGGGCGGTCTGTCTCTCGAGAGACGGGATCTTCTACACCCACGCAAAGCTAGACTCGGTGGTTTGCGCGGTGTGCTTGGTCGTCGATACACCCACCGATGGGGACGCGTCATCCGAGGGACGGTCGCGCTGTTGCGCTCGCGGAAGCAGCTGGCTGAGAGATTTGGACGTGAACGGACTCGGTCCACACGGACACTTCATCGCCCATCGTTGACGTTCCGCGCGCTTCTTGCTGTCAAAGCGACGCTGGTTCACGATCGACCGCTGACGGTGGATCTCGCAGTACGAGTGGAGACTGCCATTCTTCTTGAGTGTGCGCGCGCTTGAGCACTTGTCCTTGCGGTAGCGGCATCGCATGTCGCCCGTCGGCGTGCGCAGTGTGCTCAGCATCAAGCCGACCGACGCGTCCTCGCCGGCAGCATCGTTGACTGGCTCCTTCTTCACCACATCGTGAGTCGACTTCGGCGTGGTGGGGGCCGCCTGCGTGGGCACGGTCTTGGCGTGCTTGCTGGGCTTGCTGGCTGGTGACTGGGACGCCACAAGCGCGTCCAGCGGCACGGCCGTCACCTCGTCAAAGTTGGGCGACTCGAACGTGGCGAGCAGTGTCGGGTCGAGATGGAGACGCAGAAGCGTGCCGATGCCGCCGTCCGTCGCGTCCCCGCTGCCGCCGCCAAAGCCGATGAAGTCCACGTCCACGTCCGCAAACATGGGCAGCGCGAGCAGCTCGTCTTGGAAGGAAGAGGTGGCAGCGTCGTGGGGCGGCGTCGCGTTCATTTGGTCGCTTGTCGTGGAGGATCCCGATAGAGGGGGAAATGGAGAATGCGCCAGTTGAGGTGCCACTGCACGTTGCGTCGACTTCAACTTCGCGACCATCACTCTTTCGCGCCAACAGTTGGTGAAAACAAGACGCACGAACAAGATGTTTTGTTGGCGAGCCAACATCCAACAAGACTAGCTTATCAGGCCATCATTCTCGAAACATCTTCAAGACGGGCAGTACGAAATAAAAATCGTCATGGTTAAGACGACGTCGCTGTGGGAACTGCGCAAGCGGCCGCTGTCGCGCGAGGCGTCGGCCAAGCAAGAGACTCCAAGGGAAACGCAGGAGGCAGCGAATACACCGCCATCAGTGGCTACGGATGATGCATTGGACACGCTGTTGTCGT
This sequence comes from Pythium phragmiticola, assembly GCA_023335935.1. Lineage (NCBI taxonomy): Eukaryota > Oomycota > Peronosporomycetes > Pythiales > Pythiaceae > Pythium > Pythium phragmiticola. The sequence goes on from JAADWA010000659.1 coordinate 14,823, forward strand.
TGCGTTGTCGGTACCGTCGCGACAAGTGCAACATGCCGCGCACGATGAAGCGCAACGGCAAGCTCCACTCGCTCTGTGTGATGCATCGTGATCGGTCCGTGGCAAACCAGTCGCGATTCGACAACAAGAAACGCCAGGAGCGCCAAGCGTTTAGGGAAGCCCACCTCATGAAGATTGCGGCGCGCCGGGAGCAACGTCGCGAGCGAAACAAGAACCCCGACTCGAGCGAAGTCGTCGCACCGAGTACGACGAGCCAGGCTATCGTCGTCGACGCGCTACTGTCGTTTAAAGATGGCGATGCACAAGTTGTCGATGCTGCCAGGGTCAACCACCATGGCTGGACGGTCTCGGAAGCGACAGAAGACCCGGACGGAACGCGCGCGTGGCTACTCCCGTTCCCTGCCGACGGCAACGGACCTCAGAAACCGGATGCTGCGTGGCGCGACGCGGCCGTGGCGCAGTTTCTTCTCCACCAGTGATACACGGCGTATGCTCCTCTCGTCTGCGCTCTCTCAGTTCTGCGTCGACTCGCACCGAGCAAAGCAAAGACACGCACGCATAGCGACTCAGTCATGAGCACCAAATCCCAGTTTCCCCTTATTTCTTCCACCTTCCATGCGGGACGGAAATCCCGTATCCAAATTTTCCTCCATCTAGTGACATGTCATTATGACCGTCCCAACAGCATGCGACACCAGCATTTTCCTCCTTGACGACGGCCTTCACGATGATGGCCCACAGCGTCGTGAACGCGCTCTTCGGCTCGTACGATCTGCGCTCATCCAAGCAGTGGCGCGATGAGGACATGTCTCACCGAGAGCAGGAGATCCAGTGGCTCAATGACGAGATCGTGCGCGCCCACTCGTGGCGGGTCGCCGACATTGAGCGGTCGCTGCGCACCGAGAAGATTGAACACGAGCACTTGCTGTGCGAGGCCCGCGCCGAGCAGCTCCACACGGTCTCGGAGCAGTGCGCGCTGCTGGGCGGCTTCACGGTCATCGCCATGTCGAACCTCGATATCCCCGAGGATATCCACATTACCATTGTGTTTCTCTACGGCACGTCGGCGACGCTAGTGTGCGTGCTGCTCATTCTCGCGACCGTCATGTGCACGATGCTGCTCGTGGCCGTGACGCGGTACGCCGCCCATTCGCTCGAAGTCAGCGTCAAGCAAATGGATCTGACGCAGCTCGAAGTCGAGTCGCCCTTTGGCAAGTGGTGGCTCAAGACGTGCGAGCGCGAGCAAATGCGCGCCTACAAGTTTATGGGCGTCGGCGTCGTGCTCTTTTTCTTCTACCTCTCGGTGCTCTCGTGGGTGCAGTTCCACAAGTCGGTCTACGCGTCGTCGACCATCTCGGGGCTCTGCTTCGTCGCCGTGCTCGCGTGGCAATTGCGCATTGCGAGCCGCTGGCGGTACTTGCTCATGCCGCCCACGGATCGGCCCTTCACGCCGTCGCATTCGATTCCATTGCCGTCCGGGTCGTCGTCGGGCGCGCCAGGGGATGACGCGACGACGAGCGCGATCTCGAGAAAGTCGTCGTTTCTGGAGTTTAAGCGGTCAATCGACTTTCCCAGTCCCGTGGTCATCCCGAGCCCCGCGAACCGGCTCAAGACGTCCTATGTGAGTATGCATAACTGAACCGGGTCTCTTCTTTAAATGGGACGGCATTTCACCTCTGCCATTGCCAAAACTGTGTGTTGCCGTGTCTTCTCGTATAGAGCCAGTCGTATGGTTCAGCCACCCCCGCCGTCACACAGCACGAGCGTGTGGGAGGTACCGGCGCGAACGCGAGCGGCGACGTCGAGACCAGATACTTTGAGTAGTTGTTCTGTTGTCCATGGCGTCGCTTGATCTCGATTTAAATTCTTCCCCCTCTTCCGTCGCGAGTGCACAGTGGGACTCGCCAGCGGCGACTGTGAGAAACGCGTGGTTTCCATTTCCGTCGCTATCGTCCTCTCCTTCACCTGCGTCGTTACGGGTGGAAAACTCGCGTGAGGAGGTCTAGGGAATCCGGTCGAGACGGATCAATGATTCGTGACCCCTCACAATAAATTTTATATTGATAGTTGTCCCACTGGCTCTGGTGTTGATCACGTTCCAATAGGTGTATTCACCTTGCGGGTATTTCTCACGGTTGGTGTTTTTCATGCGGTCTCAGTCTCTATACGTCGGTGCGTGAGGTGGGTGAGTCACCCATAATACGCAAACCGTTTCCTGGGCATTGCATATCCAATTACCGTTTGGAACTATTATAGGGGGTGTCAAACCCACAAGCATTCGACCGAACTGCAGGTTTGCCAGCCCCTACTATAATTTTGGAAACCCAAAGTTTAGAACTCCCTCGGTTTGTGATTCTTCGTCTCGGTGGCATTCGTGTAGCGCCACGACCTGCTTCATTGTGCGGTGAGCTCAAGCCTAGGAGGCCACGCAAGTCGAGTTCCACGGTCACTACACGAGCGCCAACCTTTTTTTTTTTTTGTTAGGAGAAGAGTTCGACAGATACCACTAGATCCTGAAACCCTGTGTGCCGTCGGCTCCCCTCATGTAGCATGCGATCTCAAGCGGGCAGATGCTCTCTTGGCGGTGCGTCAGTGGGCTCATATTGCCGGATATGGCGTCGTAGCTGGTTCTCGACGGCGCGCCAAATGGATTGGGTTCGTCCCTCCGCCGGAATCACGACCGCCCGAAACACGGCTTCATTGCGGAGGTGCCACGTGTGGTTACACGAGCGCCAACCTGCAAGCGCTTGAAGAGTATCATGCGACCACGAGCTGGTTGCGCGCGTATTTGGACTCCACTGCCGTGCGTTATCGTCATCGTGGGGATCGACCTCCTGCCGTTAGAGCCGCCCGACCTTGGCCCAAACAGGAGTCCTCACCTGTGGATTCGCGCGCTTATGACGGTCATGCTGATCACGTACTGCATGCTCCAGCAGTTCAAACACCATCTCCCGCAGCTCACATTGAAGCATTGTATCATGACCATCATCAGTCTCGCTGCATCGACGAGCTCCGTTGCGTTTTGCTACGGGATGGCTCTCGTCATTGGCTACC
>JAADWA010000066.1:0-69475 GCA_023335935.1 Pythium phragmiticola
CACCACACATATACTGTTAAGTATGTTTACGCAGGGATGTTTACAGGCAGTCCACGCCAGTCTCGTGCTGAGTGGTGGACGCAAGAATGCCGACAGCCCCCACAAAGCTGAGCGTCGTGTAGAAAAACTGCGTGTCGTTTTCAAACGTGCCGTTCTGGTGTCGCCCAAAAAGCTGGAGGCGCATGATGGCGCCGTCCGGAAGCCACACGGCATGAGGCAGCACGCACTCGTGGACCTTCATCTCGTTCGTTAATGGGTACACGGGCGACTGGTAGACGAGTTCTCGTGTGGACGGCTCCCCATAGGCGGCGTCGACGGGTCGCTTAAAGAAGGCAACAGAGACTGCGACGGGACCATACGTCGGGTGCTCGGGCTGCCAGTGGGCGCAGTACGGGATGATCTCGATGAGCCTCACGAGGCTCATGGTTTGGACTGAATACTCGACAAAGTCGTCCGTGTACTTGTTGATCGAACCCGTGCTGGTCTCAGGTTGAAATAGTAATACAATGAGTACGACAGGGGATGAGTTGGCGCGTGGCCGGTGTCACGTACGTGCTCCAGTAGCAAGCTGTTCCGCCGTAGCAGCCGCACTCGGCCTGTGCGACCTGGGACGGATCCATTTGCGTGAGCTGCAGCAGCGCGCGAGCAAACAGCGAGTTAGCGCGTCGTGACTGCAAGCGAATGGACTGTCAGCACTGCGAGAGCTCGAGCGTGTTGTTTGGGGACTCTTCAGCACGATCCATCGACGAACAGGCTGCACATATTATTAGTGTGTTAGCAGGGTCACCACAACGGATACTGAAGGGAAAGGGAAGAGGCATCACCAAGCACTCGCTCCAGCAGCTTGACGTCCACGTCGTTTGGTCGTGTGAGCATACACGCGAGCCTCCGCCAGTCGGGAGCGTCCGTGGGTGCATCGTTTTTGCACAGTGCGAGCCCATGGCGGACGAATTCCTCCCATGTACCTAGCATTATTGCAACACGCGAGCTTTAGTCAAACAAGAGATGGGACTCTCTGCCCCAAGCGAGCGGATCCGGCGTACACGCAGACGCGAGTGTCACCGCGAGCGCACGGTTTGTGCGCTCGATGACGTGCAAATCGTCGTGGTCAAGATACGCCAGCACGGCCTCCAACAGCACGGCCGGCAGCACCGCCAGCAACCCCATCGTCATGTGCGAACAGCTCTTCCAGAACACGTCCAGGAAAGGCAAGAAACCAGTTCAGCACTATCGTTTCTATATGTGGGCTAATTTCTAAATGGTAATTCGCCCAGCATATGAGAAACCAATCATCATCGAGAAATCAGATACGATCAGATCACCAGTATGTGGGTGAATTACAGATACAGAGCTAGTGATGGTACGATTCGTGCGTGTAGGACGGCGTGGCGTTCGTGCCCACGGCGGCGACGTAGCTGACCGACGTGTAGTAGTTGGGGACCTGCTCTTCCGGCGGCACAAACCCGGGGAGTTCAAATGTCTCGGCCTGGTGCCGGCCCAGAAAGTTGAGCTTGAGGATCGCGCCGTTCGGGAGCCAGACATGCTGGGGCAGCTCGAACTCCTGGAGCTCCATCTCGTTCACGAGCGGAAAGTCGGGCGACTGGTAGAGCAGCACTTCATGGGGCTCCTCGCCATTCGTCGGGTTGTGGCGCACGTAAAAGGAAGCCGACATGGCCATGGGCCCATAGGTCGGGCTCTCGGGGTGCCAGTACGCGCGGTACGGCACGATCTGCAGCCGGCTCACGAGACTCATGGGGTGGATCGTGTACTCAATAAAGTCGTGCGTCGCCTGGTCGGTCGATGGCTTCCTGTACGCAGCGTTGATTAAGGCTTCTTGGTGGAAGAAGGAACACTGCATCGAGATAGAAAACGTACGTGCTCCAGTAGCAGGCGTCGCCGACATCACAGCCGCACTCGAACTGTGCGTTCTTGGCGATCTTCGTGGCTTCGTCCTCGGTCGGGACTTGGTCGGCCGCTAGAAGCCGGTCCATCGACGTACGAATCGCCAGCCAGCAGCGTGACGGCTGCAGCGTGTTGGTCGGCTTCTCGACGGGCCGATCGGTAGATGAAACAGCTGAGCAAGTCCACGGTGATCAGTGCTCTTGTTGTAGTTGCCTGTTTTTCCCCCTCGTTACGTACCAACGACGTCGCCCAGAACGCCCACACTTCGGTCCCGCGGTCGGGAGATCAGGCACACAAGATCCTTCCAGCCAAGCAGGTCCGTCGGCGCCTCGTCCTCCATGAACACAGCGATATGGCGCGTGAGCTTTTCCCACAAATCTGGATAACAAATGAAAGATCCATTAATCACTTCCACTTTAAAACATCCGCAGAGCGTTCCATTAACTCACGGTCACACCGCACGGTCGTGTGCAGCGCGCGGCAGACCTGCTCGATTGCGTGAAGCTCGTCGTGGCCCGCGAAAGCCAGCACGCAATCAAGCACGACCCGCGGTAGTGCTTCCATGCCCGGCACCGTCGTCGCCGGCGTGACCACGGCCGACTTGGCGCGCTTGTTGGTGTAGACGTCGTCCGAACCTTCGTCCATCCGCATCGTATTCTGCTTATTGCACTCTGCCATGTTGCTTGTAAGGGTCACTGTGCCTGTCGGTCGTACAACACAAGCCTCAACTGAGCCTTTTCTTGCGTGTGATGTGACCGTCTGTCCAGGGGATGCGCTGAAAAGGTATAAAAATGACTAACACTCCGCATCGGGGGAGAGGGTCTTCTACCTTTGTACATACTAAAATCAAGTGTGCACGCGTCACATATACCGTTGTGCAACCATGTCGGTCCAGAGAAAAGTTGGGCATGACTTGCTACTGATTGACTGGCTTGCGTCAGCGGCACAATTTTTTTATCGTCAGGGGATCGACCTGATCTCTGAGTCCCACCACCAGTGCTGCAAAGGGCCGTCGTGTGGGGAGACACTGCACTTGTCATGAAGTAACGCGCTATTACAGATTGCGACGTTGGCGGGCAACGGAACTGGTCTTCTCTTGAATTTCAGCACTCACTTGCGGGAGACTTCAAGATAAGGAAAAGAGTACAGTGTACGCGTTTCTCACGTATCATTCATACGGAAGTCAATACAGAGATTCATACGCTCGTACAGTACAGTACAGGAACAGCGGACTCGGCAGATCCTTCGTGCACAGCAGCGCGACGGGGGCCCCCATCATTATCCACCCCCGTCACCGGTGTGGAGACTGATACGTTCCGCGTTTTCTTTTTCTCGTTTGGTTGTCGGGCAGTATCGCAACGTGGAGTGTCCAAAGAGTCATCGTCAACAAGGGCGGAAGAAAGAACGGCTCAATTGCCCCCGCTTTTGGTCCCTAAAAGCAACCTCATCATCATGTTTGGCCCACAAGTTGTGAGATGTTGTGGGCCACAACATCTCATGTGTTTGCAGGCCAAACATGATCAAGTTGGTGGCGACTGATGTGTGAGTAACTTGGAGCGGCAGGAGACTCGTTGGACAGTCTTGATGCCAAATTGTCTCGATGAAGAGAAATTAAGCTATCTGAGTGGAAGCACTGGCTGTGGATTCGGCCGTCGCGTGCAAGTCAGAAGACTACGTAAGCATAGGTACTGTATACTTGCTGCGCGATGGTGCACTGCCAACCTTTAAAAAAGCTCAGCGCTGGTTTCTTGCACGTCAGAAATGATTGATGTCGAGCGCTCCAGTCTAGGCTTGAAGCCAATTCACTTAGATTTGAAAGACGTGTGTTCACTTGAATAATTAAAACCTTGCTGTGCGGAAAAAAGAAAAGATAACGACATCATGATGATCACCTGATACTGTAGATCATGCTGCCAGCCATAGTCGATGGTCTCACCTCTGTCACAGACAAGAGGGGTGGCGAGCTGTTCGCACTCGTTTGGAGGGATACCCTCGTGTATGTACTGTATTCGTTGACTGTGCCTGCAAATACCTGTAACCTGTGAAGTGACCTCTCAAAACCCCTTCATCAGCTCAGTGTCACAACCAGCCCTCCCCCACGCCAAGGAGACGCCTCCAATGGGATGGGAGATTACTGTACGACTCCACATGTCACAGTAGTACCGGTATGAAATGGTACAGTATCGTTCGCGTCCGGCACTCGAGTCCAGTCTGGACTTTGGTCGCGCGCACTTCAACACAGACCACAATCATGGGTCACCAGACCCACGTCAGAAACGAGTGTCTACGAAGAACCCATGAACGAATGGACCCATGAACCCATTCAGGCTTCCAGTAACAGTTCTGACGTGAAATCAAAAACGGGTCGGCTAGAAACGGGTTCCAACCGTCAACCTTCCTAACTCTACCCACCCGTTGGCGGATATTTCAGGGCATTCTCTTCTTCGCCGTGTTTGAGGGCTGAAGCAGAGCCAAAGCAGAATTCCTCGTCTCCACCACCACTCCATTCTCTGTGCAAAATGGGCGACAGCGACAGCGATGACGAGCTCATGAACCGTCTCGCGAGCGGCATGTTTGGCCGCGTCACCGTCCACCAGGAGAGCTGCGGCTACTGCGCGACGCCCAACGCCACGCTCCCGTGCACGACGTGCCGCGCCGCGTTTTACTGCAGCGAAGTAGGAACTGTTGGGGGCTATTCATGGGGAAGCAATAGACTCATTGGTTTTTGCTCTGTGTCGTGATGCTGTAGTCGTGCAAGCGCCGCCATTTCAAGGCCCACAAGCTGCAGTGCATCATGAGTACGGGGTCGCACTTAGGACCCACACTAGTTTAGCAACATGCACTCATCTCTTGTACTGGTGTCCACTAGCGCGCGAGCAGAATGAGCAGAGTGAAGAGGACGACGGCTCCTCGGAGGAAGAGAGCGACTCGGACCTTGACGACGACCGCGCGTCGCTGCGGCGGTCGGCGTCGTCCTCGCGGCGATCGAGTGCGCGTGGCTCGGCTTTGCTGGGGGCCGCGCCGGCCAGTAGCGGAGGCGTCCAGATCCCTGGGCTCACGGCGCGGCAGGTCAAGAAGCTGCTCGAACTGTCGGCGAAAGCCGAGGCCATGACCAGCAATACGTCGATCGAGCAGCTCCAGCAGCAGATCCAGCAGCTCATGGCGCAGCGCGACGCCGAAGTCGCGGAAAAGTCGAGAAACGGCAACGCCGCACCACTGAAGCGCAATGGCTCGGCGTTGGGCGACGTCAAGATTAATGAGATCAAGGAACTACAGAAAAAGCTCTCGGAGCTCGAGCGCAAGACGCAAACGATTGAGATCACGACGCGGAATACCATGAGCGGCGGTGGTGGAAGCGGCACGATTCGAGCGACCAAAGCCGCGGTCTATATGCCACTGCTGGTCAAGGATGACGACGCCTTTCGGAAATATTTCAAGCTCAAGGACATGTCGATGCCCCTGGAGCAGATCCGCGCCAAGATGCAAGCCGATGGTGTCGACCCGGCGCTGCTCGAGACGCCCGACGAGATCTCACCGAATGACCCTGGCGTACGGCGCTGTGTCTCTTTTGACTTTGGGTATTGAGGGGCTCATGTCTGTGCTTTTTGATGCGGTAGGCTCCCGAAGGCGCGTATATTCCGATGCTGGTCAAGGACGACCCGAAATTCAAAAAGTACTTCAAACTCAAGCAGATGGACATGCCGATCGACCAGATCAAGCTCAAGATGGAGGCCGATGGTGTAGACCCGAATCTGCTGGACAACCCGGGCAAAGCCTCGCCCAATGATCTTGGCGTACGTGGTGCTGTTTGGATAACTGCGTTAGCATGAGGCTCACGTCCGTTGTTGTTTTCTTGATAGCCGCCCATGTATGCCGATATGTCGGGCTACCACGATCGCATGAGTATGCCAGCGATGGGCTATGGTGCCCACTCACCGACTGCAAGCGGCGACTTCCGCATGAGCATGCCAGCGATGCCTGTCGGCATGTTCCCAACGTCGCCGACCGCGTTGGCAGCACCTCCTTACGTGCCGCTGCTCATCAAGGACGATGACCAATTCAAAAAGTACTTCAAGCTGCGCTCTATGGGCATGCCCGACGAGCAGATTAAGCTCAAAATGTCGGCTGAGAAAATCGATCCGACGATTTTGGACCGACCCGATGACGTCTCGCCCAATGATTCTGGCGTACGTCCATCTCTGGTTGTGCCTCTCACTCTGCTATCGATGTGTCATATTCTGACGGTAAATGTTGCATTCGCAGCCACCACCGGCGGTGTCAGGAGGCCCACCGTCAGGTCCGATTTCCATGGAGCAGCTGTTCAGTATCTTGATGCAACATCAGCAAGTCATTTCGCAAGGTACGTGAGCTGAGTCTTCTTCTGTTTGCCCGCATTGCAGTCACCCACATGTTACTCTATCCTCAGTGTCTTCTGGCAAAGCCTCCATCGGTGGAGGAGCTGGTGGTGGGGGAGGATCTGCTCACGGGGGCCTTGACGCCGGGATGCCGCCACCGCAAGTCGAAGACCAAATGGCCAAGGAATTGGCGGCCGCCGAGAGTGCACTCGATGATATCTTTGGTGATGAGCAGCAGCAGGCCAAGGGTGTTGGAGGCATGTCAATGATTGAGCAGCTCGAGAAGAAAGCGAGAAAGGACAACAACAAGAAGCTCGTGGACAATCGCGGCCACATCGTTGAGCTCATCCGCTTGGTACTCAATGAGAAATTTACGTCGGACGAGCACGCGATCCAATTCTACGGTGATGTGTCGCCCAAGCTCGAACGGTTTGGCCTCTCGCTCGGTACCGACGCGGTCCAGACCTGGTCCGCAAGGTGAGTCTCTTCATTGAACTGATATTGTGAGTGAGGAATCTCACAGTGCTATCTTCGAACCTCCATAGACTGCTCATCAAGAACAAGGAGACGCGGGACTGGTATTTTAATGAGCAAGAGCGACTGGATGCGGGCAAGGCCTATGGGCGTCTGTGGAGCCTCTCGTTTCTGGAGCGCGACGCCGGTCAGCTGATTGCCAAGCGTGCTCAGATTCTAAACGCGCCCATCACGATGCGGTCGACCGTGAAAAATAAGGCCGAGTTGATTGACAAGTTCACACAGCTCTTGAAGGACACGGTCAAGCTCAAGCACAAGGTCTTCAAGAATGCGTCGTACGCGGCGGAACTGCAGCGACTGCGGGACGGCAAGATTCCGGAACGCTTCGACGAACGCGGTACCGAGCTCACGGACGCGACTACGGTACTCGCGGACGCGGCGCTTGACTTGGCGGAAGAAGAATTCCGGATCCTGGACGCGACGACGCGAGCTAAGAAGATCCGCGCCAACACGGTCATCCACGTTGCCGAAAAGGCCGTGCAGTTGGTCGGCATTGTCAAGAAGCTAGGTGCCCAGGGAATCAACTCCACACGGCTGGGAGCCGTGGAGACGAGGGTCCAGGAATTGCGCGAAGAATATCTGAGTGGCCAGCAAGAGGAGGAAGAAGAGGACGATGTCTTGTAGAGAGAGGAGACTTTTCTCTGTCAAGATGTTTCAGAAAATATAAAGGGGTCTCTATTTCGCAGTCTCTCATAAACTTAGGCCTGCCGCGCCTGGCCAAAGATGGACCGGAAGAGTTCGTCCACGTCCATCTCGGAGGATGGGTACGGCTCGGGAAACATGAAATTCTCGAGCTTCGGGTGGACCGTGTACCGCAGCACGCGACCCTTGCTGGCCTTGCGGTTGACGACCTTTTTCTTCTTGCGGTGCGTGCGGTGCAGCAGTTGGTCCTGCGAGCTGCCGCCGCTCTCAATGAACTCTTTGAGCAGCTGCTGGTAGAAATCCGAGTCGTCGTACATGCTTTCATCAAGCTGATCGCTCGTGTCGTCGTCGTTCTCTTCACCGGTCGTGTGGCCATTACTAGAGTCGACTCCTGCGATGGTCGGTGGCGCCTCTCTGGGTGCGTGCGCTTTCCGCTTGACGCGCTGCGGGTCCGCGAGCACTGACTCGACCTGCGCGAGAATGTCCTGATTCACGGCCTTGAACTTTTTCGCCTGGCTGCCGCCGGCCAAGTTGGTCTTGCGCGAGTACGTATTGAGGATCTCGTTATACTGCGGCAGCACCTCGTGGTTGGCGTCGTTAATTTGAGACCAGACCTCCTCAATCGACCGCTTGCGTGTCTTGCTCTCGTCGTCGTCCTCATCTCGGGGCTCGACTGACAGTTCGGAAGAGTTGCAGAGCTTGTCCTGCAGCGTCGAGACCGTGTCGATACACGAGAAGAGATGTTCGATCAGTGTGGCCTTTTGGTCCTCCTCTGTGGATGCGTGAACCGCCGCTGCACTCTCCTTCGTGGTCGTCAGCAATCGCTTGGTGTAGATCTGGATCTCGAGACACCGCTCCCAGATGAGCTTTTGGTTGCGCACATGGGTGGCCTTTTCAACCAGCTTGGCAGTGTCCTTGGAGCTCATGAGCTGCGCCGAGTCTTGTTTCTGGAAACTGCGAATGAGCGTCTCGGCATCCTGCTCGCCGTCAGCGTCATCATCATCATCCTCACTGTCGCTTGCGTCGCTACCCACACCAATGGCTGTGTTGTCCTCCTCTTCTTCTTCCTCAGACTCACCAAACGGCTCGGCTTCCGACCAGTTGGCCATGGCTTCGTCGTCGGGCGACTCCATCCCTTCGTCTAAGTCAACCGTGGACACATCCTTGCGCTTAACCACTATGCCAGCGTACGAGGAGCTTTCCAGCGCATCGGCATCCCAGTTCTTAACGCGCAGCGCCGACGCGCGCTCGCTTGTCTGCTTGGTCTTTCTGAACGATTCCACCTGGAGCCGCTGCTTGCGTGACGAGCTCAGCGTCGTCGTCGCGTCGTTGTCCGATTCAGAATGCAGCTCATTGTCGCTGTACGTCACTGCGCGCGTGCCGTCATCATACTCCTCTGCGTCGTCCACATTGAAGTGCTTCTCCTGCGCCATCGTCGCTAGCCTTTGACCTCTTCGAAGAGTATTCGCCGTGGTCGCGCCAATTGTCCACACCGTTTCCAGCGTCCAGCAGTTCCAAGTGCTCACCCTTCTTCTTTTCATCCAATCCAAGCACATAATCGAATGTCAAATTTCAGCCAATGATATACATCAGGAGTTTGATCAGCCAATGGAGAGGCGTGTAGGAACGTTGCCACCTCTACCGTCGTCGCCACCCAAATTATTTTGTCTCATCATCCTCAATTGCCTTTCTTCTCCGTGTTGCACTTCTGGCTACATTGCGAGAAGTGCTGCGTCCGAGATGACGTCCGACGCGCCGCTCGCGCGCGTGCCCTACGCGCTACTAGCACTGTACTTTCTACACTCATTCTTCATGACGTTCCCCATGACGGCGTACGGCGAGTGGCTCTTCCAGGTCATCCACATGGCGCCGGCCACGACCACGATCTACTACTCGGTCGGCTTCTTTCCGTGGAACCTCAAGCCGCTCTACGGACTCATCTCGGACAACTTCCCGATCGCCGGGTACCACCGCAAGTCCTACATCATCATCTGTGAGATTGGTGCCGCGCTGTCGCTCTTTGTGACGGGCGCGTACGTGAGCTCGATCCCGGGTGCGTTTATTGTGCGCGTGTTGGACGCCATCTTCGAGGCCTTTGCCCAGATCATGCTCGGCATCTTCCTTGTGGACCTCGCGGCCGGCGACGCAACCAGCCGCAGCAGCGCCAAAGTGCAGTCGTGGTCCAATGGCGCCAAGAACCTTGCGTCCATCATTGCGCTTGTCGTGGGTATCCCCATGTACAAGAACAAGGCGATCGCCCCACAAAGCATCATCTCGTTCACGGCCGTGTTCCCGCTGCTCAGTGCCGTCGTGTGCGCTGTCGGCATCCAAGAAGCGCGCAAAGTGACAGCCGAGCCCATGGTGGAGCCACAGTATGAAACGCCCCGCACGGGCTGCGCAGCCTTTCTATCGGCGATTCGGGAGAGGTGGACCGGTTTCAGACTGGACGCCACGGCCAAGCTGGCGATCATGAAGCCCGTGCTGCCGACGATGGTGTTCTTTTGCCTCTGCAGTGCCTTGCCAAGCGATGGCACCGTGTGGTACCAGTACACGTTTTCGCTGCTCGGCGACCAGCCCGAATGTCTCCAGTACTCGTCGCTGGCCGGCATGGTCGGTCGATTTGTGTCGTGCATCATGTACGCCAAAGTATGCAGCGGTCGCAACGTGCGCCACGTCTTTTTGGCATCCACAGTGAGCTCCGTGCTCGCCGGGCTCCCGCGTTTGCTGCTCACGCCGCCCGTGGCAAATCTGCCCATTTCCATCTGTGCCTTTGGCACGCTCGAGTCGTTTATTACGTCCTTCACGGCCGAGTTCGCGCTCCTCCAACTGCTTGTCGTCGCGACGTATTACTGCCCAGAGAACCGCGAGGTCCACGGACTCACGTATGCGTTGTATCTCTCCTTCATGGACTTTGGCGGCGTGCTTTCGGGCATTCTCAGCTCGGTCGTCGTGACGGCACTGGGCATCACACCAGATCCCATCACACAGCAGGTCAATTGGGACAACCTGTCGCTGCTCGTGGTCGTGTCGGCCGGGTGCCAACTGCTCGTGCTCGCGTTCCTCTACGTGCTCCCTGAAAAGACCCACGCGGCTGTCAAGGTTTCCACGCCCTCGTCTTCCAACGGCGTCGAGCTCGCCGCCGAGCGGTCGCCGCTACTGGGCGAGACCCGCGTCTAGTCAGTCATTCGAACAACTGAACTGGTAATACAGTTGAGGGAGATCAGCCCACATGCAGAAGAAAGACTGCTGGTCGCACCAGCTCCCCCATTGGACACCAAACTTGCAAGTTCCACATTGAGGCCCTTTGTTTGGTGAGTTAGACGTTCCTAATGACAACTCTTTGCTTCTCCCGAGGTCCGCTTGGTCCAACAGACTGCTTATTCGGCGGCGGCCTTGTCGGCGAGGCGCTTCTTCTGCTTGCCGGCAATGCGGGCGTCGGCGCGGGCCACACGGAGCTTGGCAAAGACGCTCTCCTCCTTCATGGCGTCCGTGATCACACCCGTCTCCGACTTGCGCACGACGCGCGTGATCGGGAAGATCGCACCGGCGTGTTGCACGGCGTTCTTGGTCAACTCGGGAGCCGAGTCGCCGGCCTTGGGCTTGTTGAGGCTCTTGCGCGGGAACACGACGAGCTTGGCCTTGTAGGCCTTGAGGCGCTGGACGTTGGCCTGGAGCGACTCGACCGACTTGTTGGTACGGCGGTAGTCCACCGAGACACCGATCGACAGCGCCTGCTTCTTGGTGATGCCGGCCTCCTTGAGCTCCTCAAGCGTGAAGCCCTTGCCCGCACGCACCTTGGACGAGTACTTGATGGTCTGGCAGTGCACGGCCGGACGCAACAGACCCGCGGCCGGGCGCGGGGCGATGGCGGCAGCCTTCTCCTTGCGTCGAAGGCGGCGCGACTTCTTCTTGGCGGCCTGTTTACCATAGTTAAGTGTGAGAAGTTGGGCGATCGGCGTATACTCGGGGAGGAGGGAGAGGTCTAATGGGGTAGAGAACGAACTGCTGATGCACTCGAAACGGAACCAATCGACACACAGCGTCTCCCAGGAGGCACCGCAGTGGACACTGAGGGAAATCGCGTCGCTGTTGTCGATAATGGTGTTCACGAAACAAGATCCAAAGGTCACGAATCTCTCGCATGGCGCTCGTCTTGCACTCGCCGTCGCTCATATCACCACGTGTGACTCACTGAAGGCCAGCACTCGCCTGACGGTTCGTATTTCTATTCGTGCTGCTGCTGTTGGTGTCGACTCGCGCGCACTGTCTCCAGCTCGTATCTCGTCGGCTCTCCTCCCATACCCAGACCTCTATCTCCTCCCGCGCGTTGTCCTCAAAATCGCATGCGTACCTGGTCGAACCAAGTCTTGATGCGACGCTGCCAGTCCTTGTGGAAGTGCCCGTTCGGGATGACGTTGTTGTGCTTCACCATTTTTCAACTGATAAAAGAACAGCCCACACTCGTCAGCGATCCGTATACTTTGGAGAACTTTTCTCACCGCTCCCGGCGCCCCCAGCGAGCAGAGACCCAAGGATCGACGCGTCCCGCATCGCTGCGTACAAGTCGATATCGTAGGTATCCCCGCGTCATCTAGGGAGCTCGCCATCGGCGCATATTCATTCGCCACGCCGACATACCTTCGTCAGAAAGTTGTGCCAATTCGGAACTCTATTGGTCGTTGGTGAGAACGTAGGCCCAACGGGAGCGCCAACAAATTGGTGGCTCCCCACCGCCAGTGAGAACCAGTCCTCAACTTGACTTGGTTTCACTATGGGTCCCAAGCTGGAACCAATCAGCCCTTATCAAGAGTGAAGGTCTACCTAAGACTAAGTGGTCCACACAGCATCAGCTTGAATTAGGTACAGTGTACCTGTAAAGGTGGTACACGTGGTACAATCCCAGTTGTCAGAGTGATCTCTGCAGAAACAAGGGGGGCAAGCAAGAGCAGAAGGGAAACCGAGTGAGACTCCGGCAGCAGCGAGACCATGTTTGGCGGCGGCAACGGTACGTGCAGCGGCTCGCTGATGAGATGTATATGTGTGTATGTGTGGAGAGTGGTAGGCGAACGACACGCCAACGACGCTGCGACGACGATCCGCCTACTGGGCCACTGAGGAAATGTGGGGGAATGGCGCGATTCGACCGGTCGCAAATGGCGGTGATTTCGGGCCAAGCCAAGTAGCGACCTGGTGTGGGGAACAGTGGCCGGTTGATCGTCAGTGAACGCGGTCGTGGGCGTGGGGAGTGATAGAGTGGAGAAGGAAGGAAACGAACGATGGCGTTTTGACTGCATACCGACGCGTGATTCCCAGGTTCCTTCGCGGTCGCGCAGCCGTCCAATCCCTTTGGTGGGTCAGCTCAAGGTAAGAAAAGTACATGGCGCACTGGATGGGTTTTGAGGTGGATCTGACGGCGGAGAGTGACACACACACACAAAACAGCATCCCCAGCGAATCCATTTCAAGGTGGTGGCGGCTTCCAAAACGACGGCGCGTCCTTCGGTGGTCGTGGGGGTGGTGGTCGCAACGCTTTTTCCAGTCACGGTGGTCGAACACCGTCACGAGGTGGTGGACGCAGTGGTGGACGCAATATTCCAGTGTATCAAGCGGATGCATTTGGCGGCGCAGCATACCAAGGCGATCCGTTTGGCGGACCAGCGTATCAAGGTGACACATTCGGCATGCCGACTTTTGGTGGCGGTGGGCGAGGGCGTGGACGTGGACGTGGACGTGGTGCGGCGCCACCCGTGATGACTAGCGGTGGGTTGGACAATCCATTTGCGTCTCCCGCTTCCTCGCCAAATGGGTTTGGTGGTTCGCCACCAACGTCAAACACCGCGACGACATTCGGTCGCGGAAGTGGTGGTCGCAATGGCGGACGCAGTGACGGAGGGACAACATTCGGTGGCGCAGCAATGATGCAACCCAACATTCGACGCAGATCCGACGCTGGAGGGCGCGCTCCGCGAACTCCAAACACGACCTTCGGGCAGGCAGCTCCGTTTGTGCCGCCCCTTCCGCCTTCATCTCCGCCTCCACTTGGGCCTGCACGAAAGCCTGGACGTGGCGGTGGTATTGTCACACCAGTGCCGTCGTCGCCCGCCCTAACTGCGACTCCAGCCACGACGGCATTTGGGCAGCAAGCGAACTCAAGACCAATAGGTCGAATTGCGCCTGCAGTTGAGACTTCAGCTCCACCGAATGGTGTCAACCCATTTGGCAGTGGAGCGGCATCGAACACGCCCACGCGAACTGCCTTTGGCATGCGTGACACTTCCGCGAATGGCTTTGACCCAAGTGCATCATCCCGCCCCGCGCGAGACAAACGCCAACCAAACGCGTTCGCTCAGCAGTCGGCAGCCTTCCAAGATGGTGGATTTCAAGCGCCATCCAATGCTCTCGAGGCGAGATTTACGGGCGGCAAAGTGTGGGTCAATCCGCAGCTGCGTCAGCCTGCTGGTGAAGAATCCACGACGTTCGGACGCCATCCGCGGAACAAGGGCCCAGTCAACAATGACCATCAGGACGACAGCAGCGCGGGGATGGTACCGACATTGAAACCCAAAAAGAAGATGATGCGTAACGCCACTCCGAATAGCAGCCCTCCGCTAACGCCGGCACCGGGATCACCCGCGCACGGTCCAGGCGATTACCAAGTCATTGGCGATCAGAAAAACAAGGCTGAGCTCTCGTCGGCAGCCAATTTGGACGGCACGTGTATTGATATGTGCAGCCCAGCGGAACGCGAACTGCATATTCGCGTCGATGAACTGAGTCTGTTCGAGAAGTGCTTTCCGGGCGAGCCAGGACACGAGCGTGACTTGATTGTGAAGCGATTCCAGCGCAGCTCGGCCGACCACAAGTTGGATATTCCATCGGAACTGCGTCCGCTTGGTGTGCTACGTCGAACACAGCTATACCTCGAGCAGCAGATCATGGACCGCGAACGGCTCGGGCCGGATCCGCGCTTCGCGGTGCCTCGCCTACCCGAATTGATCGAGCTGTACAACTTTTGTTGGGACCGCTTTCGCATGATCCGGAAGGACTTTGTGCTGCAGAACTACCGTGGCGCCGGTGGTCGCGTACATCCCATCGCGATTGATGTGCACGAACGCATTGCGCGGTACCACATTCTCAGTGAACACGAGCTGTGCGAAGTGCCGTCGTTTGTGGCTCAGCAAAACATGGAGCAACTGGGTCAAACGCTCAAATCGCTGAATGAGCTCTACGACGAGAGCCGGAAGCTCAGCGATCCGGCTTATCTTAGCCCCTTCGAAGCCGAGCTTCGCGGGTACTTTATCCTGTGCACCCTCGACAATGGCCGCGGATCTGATGTGCTCAAGTTCGTCAAAGGGTTGGCCCCTCAAGTGCGTGAAGCCGCTCAAGTCAAGTTTGCAATGCAGGTATTTGTCGCCCGCCATACGCAAAACTACTATGCCTTCTTCAACCTTCTTCGGCAAGCGACATACTTGCAAGCGTGTCTCGTATTCCGGTACATTCCAAGCATGCGCTCGTTGGCATTGGAGCGTCTGAACCGCGCCAACAGAAACCAGCCGTACCCGCTTGGTGATCTCGTCGAGCTGTTGTGCTTTGACGACTTTGAGCATGCGGATTCCGTATGTGCCCATCATGGCCTTGATATCTCGACGTCGGAGGAAGCGGGTGGTGAAGGAGAGCCCGTTGTGAACTTCGGTGGCGAGTTCGAATCAGGTACACTAGCCCTAAAGTTTGGACCTTGACATTTGCTCGCAGTGACTGATTCAACTGTCGTTCTTATCAGACATTCAACTACGTCAGAACAAGAACCCACTACCTGTGCGAGCATCGCATGTCTACATCAGTCAGAAACAGGGGTGCGTGGTTGCATTCTGTTGTTTTGACCATCGAGTGATCGCTGACTTTGTCCATATTATTTGTTCAGTGACTTTTTGCGTGGAGATGTGTGTCGCGGCGTCACCGAGTATGAGCAACAGGATTATCCTCCCCTGAGCAAGCTCATTGAAGACACTGAAAACGCGGAACGGTTGGCTCTGTATCCGGATCGCCCCGTTGAGGAAGATGAGTACTCGGCTTTTGCGGTCTACACGAGCGACCCGTTTGACTCAAGCGATCGAATGGCAAACGCACGCGCTCCTGATCATCACAGACCGGTTGCGATCGAGCATCACCCACGAACGCTGTCAACCACCGATCCAGATGAGCGCCAATACGAGCTGGACGCGATTGCGCGAAAGAAAGCCGAAGTCGAACTTACCAAGATCAAGATGATGGAGCGAATCCAACAGCTTGAACGGGAGAAAGAAGAAAAGAAGCGTCAGGTGACCGAGGCGGAGAGTGCTGCAAGAGAAGCGAAGAAACGTGAAGCCGAAGAAAAGGCTCGAGTTGAGACTGAAATCGCTAGGCAACAGCGTGAACTCCAAGAGAAAAAGCAGGCTGACGAAGAAGCTCGACGAAAGAGACAACTTGAACTCGAAGCGCAAGAACGACAAAGAGCAGAGGCTGCCAAGGTCGCGGCCGAACAAGCTCGTCAAGCTGAAGCGAGACGATTGGCTGAGGAAAGACGTCAAGCCGAGGAAGCACAGCGACGGCGCGAGATGCAAATTGCTGAAGAGGAACGGCGGAGGCAAGCTGTTGCCGAAGCAGAACGTCGTCGGCAACTTGAGCTTGCCTCTGAGCGAGAGCGACTTGAGCGTGAAGCCAGGCGGCAGGCTGCATTGGCGTTGGAAGCTGCTCGTCGCAAGCAAGCCCAGCGCATCAAGAAGCAACGGCTTGCGGTGATGCAACTGCGTTTCCACGTGTGGAAAAAGTTTGTGACCCAATCCAAGACCTTGCCCCGAGACGTCAAGATGGGGGCAACATCCCTTGTGGAGCAAAGCACAACCAAGCCTTCGCATGTTATGGAGTGGCTTTTCGGAGGACCTCGCTCAGCTGCTGATTTCATCGGAACTCAGTGTCGCAAATTCGACATGTATTCGCGTGACGCCAATGATGGCTATTCACCTCCACCGAATACCTTGTGGCAACCGCTTGAAGTCGCATCCATTGTCGGTCAGCATGTGAGGGGATCCGGTCAACATGCCACAGGGTGGAAGTTTGCCGTGGCCGATCTATTGGACGATGGCTTGTCTTCGTTTGGCAGTTGGTGCGCAGTGAAATGTGGAATCGCGTCGGCGTTGATCGAAGACGAGGACAACATCTCGACCGTGTCCTGCACGCAGTGGTCCGATGCGTCCAGTCTCGGTGTGTGCTGCCGGTATCTGAGTGCGAATTTTCTACAGAGCCTCAGCGCACATGGTCGAGAGAAGCGTTTGGCGGGAACATCGGCGATTATTCTGCCTCTCGATTTGAGTCATGCGTTGGATCCTACCAAGTTGCAACGCTGGGAGGAGCGCGTGGTAGCCGTACTTGTGCATGTCCATCCGTCGCGCCGAGTCGGCGTTATGGTTCTCGGGTTCTGTGCGTCGCGGACGGCTCGGAGAGGCGACGCCCTTGCTGCTGCCGAAGCTTCCATCCAACGAATTATGTCCGACAATCAAGACAAGGTTGCATTTATCGACGGCGAACTCGTCTTGGAAGATGACCTCTTCTCCAGTGAAGTCGTGAATGACAAGATCACAGGCGTGCTCACGAAACTCGCCAGTACTGATAGTTCGCAACCAGGCCAAGGTCATCAGGTAGTTGATTTGGCAGACATCATGGATGCTGTCGTGCACGAGGCGTTGCTTGAACGGAGCGAGACGACGGCAGGCGTGATGGAGATTCAAGGTCGACTTCACACTAAATTGTGGAGGCTGCGGGACGCGCTGTTCTTGCCGTCTGTCATTGACACTGACATCCCTATTCCAGAATTACAAGCGATGCTCAACGCCCCGGTGTATGGGTGGAACTCACGCGAGGCCCAGCAGCATTGGGACGCACTGTTCAGGACGCTCACGACCCACAAGATCATTGCAAACGGTGCTCCGTTGGCGTCGTTCAAGGTCTGCGAAGTCTACTTTGAGCAGATCTCGCAGCTCGTGGATTCGTTATACTCTCACCGCATCGCTACTTCCGGCGGTGTGTCTGTAAACGAGCTGAAGCAGTCGCTCTTTGGCTTGCTTGTTCCAATTCACGAAGAATTATTGAAGCAAGGCGACTCGACGATTCCGGATGCAAGCCGACTGTTGCCGTGGCGTCAAATCTTCGGACACATCTACAGCGCGTTTATCGAGTGCCTAGGTGAAGAGCTGCTGTACATGCCCGCCGAGTTGATCGAGTCGTACACGCGCCGTTCCGATGTGGGACGACCTCTCCCCGTGGCGGGCACCGTTGCGGGGCGACCCAGACGCCGATCAGCACCTCTCGATGCATCGGCCCACGCAGCTGCGGTAGCATTCGCGCGTCGCGAGCTGAAGCGTGCATTGGTCGACCAGTCGCTTCCACCCGCGCAAGCAAACGGTGTCAAGCGTCTTCGCCATGAGATCACGCGCGAACGCGCCGCCGCACAAACTTTCCAGCAGTTCCTGCGCCGCGAAGTGGACAGGTGGTCAAGTGCAGACGAAGCACTCACGTTGAGCTGAGCCGCCGCGGATTCGGCATGCAAATTAGATATCGATCATGCATCCATCCCGTAATGCACCAACCTCAGTGAGTACAGGTGGCTTCTTTGTTGGGAACTGTTCTATTCTGTTGTAGAGATACAAGTCGCTACAAGTATTTTTGGTGATGATGAAGAGTGGCCTCCCCCAGCTTCAGCAGCTGTAGAAGTCGTTCATTTGATCAAGCAAGTTTTCAAGCGAGCGAGAGATGACATACGAAAAGAGCAACAGCAGCCGCGCCGCCTTTGGCGTAGACGCTCGAAGCAAGCCTGCATCTCAGTTGCTGAACGACTCCAGTGGTCGACCCGACACCAGCAGCTCGATCGCGATCGAACTCGAGCACACGATCGGGTTTTCGGCCGTGCCCAATTCGATTTTCTACCATCCGTTGGGCCACGACTATCTCTATCCGGCCGGCGGCTCGATCCTCTGCACGGCATTCCATGACGCACATAGCCAAGCCTTCCTCCGTGGCCACGACGCCGCCATCTCGTGCATGGCGATGGCAACGTCGGGCCGGTTCCTCGCCTCTGGCGAACGCGGGCGTCGCGCCGACGTGCTCGTGTGGGATTACGGGACCAAGCAGCTCGTGTACCGCCTCTCGGAACACGACCACGGCATCGCGGCGTTGGCGTTTTCCGACGACGAGCGGCTCCTGTGCACGATCGGCTCCCCCGAAGACGGCCGCCTGTATGTGTGGGATCTCTTCACGGGCCAGATCTGCGCGACGCAGCAAAAGCTCTCGGCAAGCGTGACGACCGCCGTGGCCTTCGGCGGCATGGCACGCGACGTCAAGCGGCGAGACACGGCCCAGTACCAGTTTGCGACGTGCGGTCACCGGTCGCTTCAGCTGTGGGTTTTGAATCCGGCGACCGGCGAGCTCGTGGCGTCCAAGATTGAACAGACCGTCGTGCGCGACTTTGCGTGTCTCGCGTTCTCTCCGGACCGCGAGACGCTCGTGGCCGGTTCGACAAGCGGTGACTTTGCCGTCGTTCACGTCAAGACCAAGCGACTCCTAAAGAGCGTGCCGGCGTGTTCGTGCGGCGTCAACTCGATCGCGTTCGTCCACAACGGCGTGCTGGTCGGCGGTGGCGACGGCACGGTGGTCCAGTTCACCAGTGACTTTGTCGACTCGAGCATGGCGACCCTCGACGCGCCGGTCGCGGGGCTCGCACTCAACGCTTTGCAGTCGGAAGCCGTGGTGGGCACCCAGGCCGGGTCCATTTTCCTCGTCCACGTGACGCCCCCGAACCAGCAGCAGCGGCACCTGCCGACACGCATGCTCTTCAGCAACCACTCAAGCGCCGTCATCCAGGTGGCGTATGCGGCCGGCGTCTCGGACCGATTCGCCACCATCTCGCGCGACTGCACGCTCCGCATCTGGGATGCGTCCGACTACTCAGCCGTGACGCGCGTGGCTGCCGTGGCCGATGCGGGATCCCCCACGTGTCTGCAGTTCTCGCTCGACGTGCTGCTCTCTGGCTGGACCGACGGCTCAATTCGCTGCCACAGCTCAGACTCGGGCGACGCCGTGTGGACGATCGACAGCGCCCACACGGGCGGCGTCACGGCGCTCGTGCTGAGCCACAACCAGCGGTTCGTCGTATCGGCAGGCATGGGCGGCGACGTGCGCGTCTGGGATTTACGCAAGCGCGACCTGGTCTCGCACCTCAAGGAACACACCATGGCCGTGACCGGACTCGCGCTGTTCCAGGACGATCGCCACGTGCTGTCGTGCAGCCGCGACCGGAGTATCTTGTGCTGGGATCTCCGTAACGAGCGCCGCGTGTCGAGCCACACGCAGCGCATGGGCGGCCTCAACACGGTCGCGCTCTCCCGCGACCAGCAGCTCGTGCTCAGCGCCGGGCAGGAAAAGCGCATCTCGTTCTGGGACTTGCGCATCGACGACGCGCCAGTGAATGTCATCCAACGAGCCCACGGCGACGAAGAGGCCACGTGTCTCGCTGTCGCCCACTCGCTGGGGGTGTTTGCCACGGGCGGTAACGACCGCCTCGTCAAGCTCTGGGACTTCCTGACGGGGGACCTGCTCATGGACGGCGTGGGCCACTCGGGCAGCGTGCGCAGCCTCGCCTTCAGTCCGGACGACAGGCAACTCGTGTCCGTGGGCGACGACGGCAATGTATTCGTGTGGAATGTCTACACCGCCTAAAACACACCGCCGAATAGTACTCTAGCGCTTGCCTTCTTATGCTCTGGATGAGATATCAGTTACGGCTTGGCCTCGTGGTGCTTGACGTAGGTGTACAGCAGCTGCACGCCAAAGCCGGTGGCGCCCGCGGGAAAGTACGACTTGGCGGCACTGTAGTTGGACGGACCGGCAATGTCCAAGTGGGCCCAGTCCACGTCCTTGTCGATAAACTTTTGGAGAAACGCGGCAGCCGTGCTGGCGCCACCGTAGCGGCCCTTGCTCGTGCTACGCGAGTCCGACTGCGTGCCCTTCAGTGCCTCCGTGTGCTCGGGCAGAATCGGCAGCCGCCAGCAGCGCTCGTGGGTCGTCGTGCCGGCCTCCTACAAGAAAAAAAAAAGAGCACCGTGAGCTTCCGTTCTTGGAGATTTCCATAGGATACAGTCGGAGAACACACGAGGAGCTTAGTGGCGAGGTCGTCCGAGTTGGAAAAGAGACCGGCGCAGTGCTCGCCCAACGCGACTAACAAAAGAAATGACACACATCAAGATCCAGTCAGTGATCGCAATCGAAGAAATCCAGAGACAGAGAGAGAGAGGACCGTACCGATGCAGGCGCCCGTGAGCGTCGCCACGTCAATGACCGTCTTTGCCTTGTACGTTTGCTGCACGTACGACAGAGCATCGCCCAGCACGAGGCGTCCCTCGGCGTCCGTGTTGTTGTTCTCCACCGTAATTCCCTTGTGGGACTTCATGATCGTGTGGGGCTTGGTAGCCTGCGAGCCAATGGCGTTCTCGGCGAGCGCGAGCGCACACACAATGTTAACCTTGAGGTTACGACGCGCGGCCGCTCGCACGGCGCCCAGGACGGCCGCCGAGCCGCACATGTCCGTGTGCATGTCTTCGATGAAACCTGTGGGCTTGAGGTTGAGCCCGCCCGTGTCAAACGTGATGCCTTTGCCCACGAGCGCGATCTTATCGTCCGGTGCCTCGGGGTTTCCCTTGTACTCGAGAATCACGAGCCGTGGAGGAACGGTCGCTGCTTGGCCCACGGCGAGAAACATGTTCATGCCGTGCTTCTCCAGGTCCTCTTGCTGGAGCACCGAGATGGACATGTTGGGCAGCTCCAGCGACGAGCGAGCGACTTCTTCCATGAAAGCCGGCGTCACAACGTTCGAGCGTTCGTTTCCTGACATTAGGTCATGGATACTTACAGTCAGAGGTGGGAGACAACGCAGTGCGAGCGGTGGAGGAGAACGACCGACGTACCAAGGTTGCGGGCAAAGATGGTCTCCTCGGCCACAGTGATCTGCTCCTCGACGTGCTGTTTCACAGAGCCCAATCGACGGTGAGCGCTCCTGTACTACTATCGAATAGAGTATTGGTCTCGCACCTGCTGTAACTCGGCACTGGCGTCCAGGAAGATCTGTTCGAGCGGCAGCTTGAGCTTGGGCTCTCCATTGTCGTCCTTGTCGTTGCTCAGGTACTTGTCGAACTGATAGTTCGAAAGCATCGACGCCTGTGTGAGCACTTCGACCACGCGCGTGGGCGTGAGCTTCTCGTGGTCGGCGGGGAGCGCCGGCACGTGCACGACGACGTCTTTTGCGCGCTTGGCACGCGCTGTGGAGATGGCGCCGTGGGTCGCATTGCGGAGCACGTTCTCATCCACTTTCTTCTCTTCACCGAGGCCCACGAGCACGACGCGTTGGTCTGCGAGGGACGCATCGTCGCTGCTTGGGTACAAGTACAGTTTCTCCTGCGGCTTGGCCTTGAACTCGCGCAGCGCGTGCGGTGAGACGGCAAAGGGCAGCGCCTGGGCGAGCGCCGCGTCGCCACCGTCACGCTGCTCCTTGGTGACGAATACGACACGCGTGTTGGCGGCAGCGGACTGCGGTGCAAGAGACAGGCTTCCCTGCACGCGTTGCGCCACGAGGCGGTGCGCGGAGACGCCGCTGGCGCTGCTGAAGAGCCGGCGCGCGAAGAGCTTCATTACGGATCTCGTCAATTCTTTTTGGTTGAAGCAATGTGTGTGGTCGAAAATGACAGGCCGTCTCGGAAGATACCGATTTAGTACCGGTAATGAATCGGTATTGCATTTGCTGGAGTGTAACTTTCGTAACTATGGTTACGCGTTGGAGGAGTCAGAGAGGTGGATCTTTTCTATATTCCCGATGTCATAAGAGACTGTGTCGTCCTGATCCACATCACGAGGAGGCACAAATACCATTCTGGCCTCTCTCTCTCTCTCTCTCTCTCTCTCCGTGGGTCATGAAGAGCTGGACGACGGCGCTGCTGCTTCTGGCAGTGTGTGTGACGACACTTCTCTCGGCGTTCACGACCATGCTCGTGCTCAGCTCCGCGTTTCTGCCTGTCCACGACTGGCTCGCGGCAGCCACGGGGTCGTGGAAGACCCACGCTATCCGCAAGCGCTGGGCGCGCACGCGCCGACGGCTGTGGCGCCGCTTGGACGCGGCGCTGCGTGGCGACGACGCGCTGTATCAGTGGCGCGACGCAGCGCTGATGCCGGACAACGGCGACGACATCGCCGATGACGAGTTTGCCACCGACCACGGCGACAGCGACAGCGACGAGGACGACTGCCACGCGATCCTGAAAGACTGGAAGCACGGCCGCATTTGCCTCATCAGCCGATGAGCGGCGAGGGGCACCGAGTACACACAAGCGCTGTAATGTAACCATAACCGATACAATCTATTTACCCCGCTCACTTGCCGCCGTCACGCTTGCGCTTGATGTTGTGGCGGCTCTGCATAGCGCCCGAGCCGGTGCCGTCGGACGCGATGACGTCCGTGACCACGTAGGGCGACGCCACGGGTCCTTCCAGCGCGCCCAGCAGCAGCGGGTCCAGAGAGACACTCGCCCGCACCAGCAGATTCACGTGCTGGAGAATACGAAGCGGCACGGGGGTCAGCAGAAAGAGCAGCCGCCGCTCGACGTCAGCCGCACGCACGAGGGCGACGCCCACGCACGGCGCATGGACGGGCTGCACCTGGATCCGAGGCGGTCTTGCGTGGCCTATCTCATCTTCCGCTGGAGCGGATCGGCGTGGATTCATGCAGAGCCCGACGATACTGCAGTTGAGCGAGGCGAGCAACTGGCTCGGCGGCACGGGACTGCACGCGAAGGCGACGTCGACGGCGTCAAATGAGACGGCAAACGGGACGGCGGATGCGTACGCGCGGCCCATGGCGTGGTTTAAGCGGTCCTTTTCGGCGAGGAAATGCAGGTTCTGGAGTTGCGTACGCGCCAGGTCGTCGCACGCAGTGTGCGAGAGGAAGTACGAGTGGAGACGGTAGAGCCGCATTTCCTTGGAGCTGCGCGGCGCCTGCACGATGCTCATGGACGGATCCCAGGGCGCGACGCTGTGGATGGTCCAGTCGCCTGTTGTGGGCACATCAAACTGCTTGCTGCGTGTCGTGGAGAGGAGCTGCACGACGTGGTGCGGGTCGGCGTCGGCGATGACGCTGCAGAGCAGGTCATGGCCCATGCTCTTGACCCAACCGTCCGTGTTGATGACGAGCGGCACGGTCTCGGATGTTCCTCCTCCCTTTGTCCACTTCCGCTCATAGAGATGCAGCAGACTCTTGACCGACTTGACGTAGTAGAGCGGGTCCGTGCCGGGGTTCGTACCGCCACAGAAGAACGACCGCAACGGCGTCTTCATGTGCGTGAACCCAGGTCCCAGTAGCGGCGCCGTGAGCGCATGGAGCGAGACCAGCCCCGGCGGCGTGAGCTCGGGCTGGCCCACGTCCGTGTCGAGAAACGCGACGGTCTCGAAGAACGAAAGCAAGCGGTTCACGAGGTACCGACAAAACGTCGACTTGCCCACGTCTTTGCCGCCGCACACAACGATGCGCTGCGGTGGCTTCTTGTTCTCAGCGGCGAGTACGAGGCTGCGCTCAATGGCGTCCACCGTGGAGCTCCAGCCGAGCGAGATCTGGATGAGCCGCGACGGATCGCCGACCACCAACTCGCCGAGGACTTGGGCACTGGTCTTGGCGTCGTGCGTGACTGTCCCTCCGTCCACCAAACTGCTGCTGTTGGTGGCGGTTGCAGAGAGCGACTGATACGCGTCTCTTGTCACAATGATCTTGAAACCGGGGAGCACGACGTCGTGCTTTGTCGGCGCTTCAAAGTAGCACATGACGTTGCCGTAGGTCACGGGCATCGCTCGGAACACTAATACAACGGCATACAGCTCCGCGATCTGGCACGCCAGGCGGTCGGCCTCGTGCTCTTCTTCCATGTCCACAAGCGCCGCTGCGTGCGGTTCCGTGGCCGCCAGTAACTGGGCGCTCGCGTCGCTGAAAGCGCCTTGCGACTCAGCGTCGTGCACGGCCTTCGTTGTATGACTGGAGGACACGATGACCGAGTCACGCGATCGCGCCTCCACGACAAGCAGACTGCTCCACTTGGGCGAGTGCACGGGGTAGTACGTCGCGAGCGGCGGTCGCCAGCCGAGCAGCTCCGCGTGACCCTGGAACACCCGCAGCAGCGCCATGCCGGCGCAATTGACGGAGCTGCAGGGCTGCAAGCCCAGCACGACCACGTTGCCGGACCGCGTGCTCAGTGCTTCGTACATAGGCGGTGCAGCGGTGGGGCCATTGCTGCTTGGTGTCGTCGCGGAGCGAGGTCGCTTTGGCGGCATGACTGGCGTGATGGTGATCGCTTTGCCCTCCATCCAACAGTGGGCTGACGTAGCATTATCACACCTTTTCTTGGGAACATCTTGAAGTGATGTACCCTATTATGCGAAATCTGGATTACACTGTTCTATTGGCTAAAATTGGCATCACTCTCAATTTGCATCTAAAGTTCGCATGCGTACCTAACAGCGGCGCGAATATGAATGAGCTTTCAAACAGGGAAACATGAAGGGCCGCTAGCCGCCTCTTCGCGCTGGCCCCACATGAAGGTCCCTGATCACTCAGTCCGTTGAGAGCGAACAGTCGCGTCGGTCCGTCTGGATCCACAGACAGCGACTCTGTAAGCTCGCAGCAAACACCTCGGCGACCACTCCCGCTCGATCTTCTCTTCTCCCTTGATCGACGCGTGCAAGTGAGAAAGGAGAAGAACTCGTGAGGGATAACAAGAAGATTGCCGTACGTTCGCAAAGGGGGCGAGCGACCTCGGCAACATGAGCAGCAACGTGCTGCCCGTGGTGCTCAAGGAAGGCTTCCTGGCCAAGCGCAGCCGCAACGCGTGGCCCGTGGCGCGGTTTCAGCGGCGGTACTTTCGACTGTACCCAGGCGAGCTCCAGTACTTTTACACACCGCTGGAAAGGACGCCGCGCCGCCGTGTGCAGCTCCGTCTGGACACGCGTGTGACGCCGACAAACGACCAAGGTTACGAGCGGTGCTTTGTGGTCAAGACATCGCCCACAGAGAACTTTTACGTGCAGGCTGAGAGAGAAGACGAGAAGGAGGACTGGGTCACCGCGATCTACAATGCTCTGCGGCGCACGGAGGACGTCGCTGAGCCGCGAGGCGAAGAACCGCCGCTGTCACCGTCGATGCCCACGCCGCCACCGGCGCCGCCGCAGCCGCCCGCTCGCATCCTGCTCCACTTGAACGTGGTCGAGGCTACGGGCTTGAAGGGCGTCAACTACCTCGCCAACGCCAAGAGCGATCCGTTTTGCGTTGTCAACTTTGTGGGCAAAGATGGTGCGCTCATTCGAACCGAAGAAGTCAAGACCAAGTACGTCACCGACACAGTCGAGCCCGTGTGGAATGAGCACTTCACGCTCGGGCACGCCGTTGACTTGGCAGCCGTGGAGGCGATCCACGTTGAGCTGCAGGACCACGAGGTCATGGGCAGCCCCAAGCCGCTCGGATTCGTCAAAGTGCCGCTGTCCATGTTCCAGATGTCGCCGGCCAGCACGGGCCAGTCGGAGCTCGTGGACCGCAGCTTCCGCATCGAGCCGCCACCGGATAAGCCGACCGTGATGGATTACGTGACGGGAGGCTCGTCGTCACCACGGAACCAGAGAAAAGAACAAGAGACCATGATCCGGGACCACGGTAAGCTGCATCTCGTGATGAGCATTGCGGGCCCCAATTTGGTCCACTTCTTCCGTGGACTCCAGCACACGATCGCGCCGCAGAATCGCATTGTCACTGATGGTGTGGACCACACGGACAATCGCCTTGAAGTGACCGTCTTGTGCGCGAAAGATCTCATCGCCGCTGACTTTAACAAGTCGAGCGACCCGTTCGTCGAGCTCACGTTACTAGATACGAGGGCCAAGCCGATCCGCGGCGAGATCCATCGAACGACGATCAAAGAAAAGACGAGGAACCCTGCGTGGCAAGACGAACACCACATCTTCGGTCGTATTAACCGCATCGATGAGGCATCACAGCTACTTGTCCGTGTGCTCGACTGGGATGAGCACAGCAAGAACGATCCGCTCGGACGCGTGGTCGTAAGCTTGGCCGGAGTGTCGACCAATACCCACACAGAATGGTACGCGCTGCAGCCAGAGGATAACATGGCCGTGCGTGAAAACCTCGGGTCGATTCAGCTCAAGATCTCACTTGCGGGCGAGACGCTTGGTGAGCGCAACCGACGACTTCAAATTGAAAAGCAAGTCGCATCCAAGACCCACGAGCTGTCTGTCGAGCAGCTCGAGCTGGAAAACGCGCAGCATCAGCTACACGAAGCAGCGTGCAGCTTGGATGGTGCGCGGATCGCGTGTGCTGTCAACGATTACCAAGCTCGCGAGCCACAATTCTATGGTTTGAACGGATGCATCCACCATTTGAACGCGCAGCTCCCGCGAGCGCATAGTGAAACGACTTCCAGCGACGAAGGCTTCCAGTCTCGAGCCGGTATTGAAGGCCAAGCGTTGCTTGAAGTGAGCGTCGTGGGCACGCACGATCTGAAAAAAGCTGGGACAACAATCGCTGCAACGAATCCGTATGCATTGATCGAGATCGATCCCTCAGTATGCATCGAAGAGTGTAAGCGCATCAGCGCGCCCCAATCCCCGCAGAGAAGCAAACGCGTCGAGGCGGGTGTCGCCGCGACCGAAGCGCGGTCGGGATTGTTTGCTCGCCGTGCGCAGGCCGAAGTTTCTTCGCATCGTGCCAAGCTCGGGAAGAATGAAGTGCGCTCGGAAAGACATTTGGACATGCCCTCCAACCAGCCCATGCTCAAGGTGGAAATAAAGAGTGGACATGGCCTCACGGGGGTCGACTTTGGCGGGTACAGTGATCCATACTGCACGCTGTCGCTGACTGACCGCACGACGGGCAAGTCGGTCGAGTCGGAGAAGAAGCGCACGGCAGTCATTCAGAAGACTCTGAATCCGGTATGGGGGAATGAAGTGTTCATCTTGGGCCATGTAAGTTACAGCTGATAATCAAGGTGAAACGCTGAGACAATTGAACTGACCCTTCTATCTCTCTAGAACTTTCCACTCGAAAAAGCTGGCTCGCTTTTGATCCACGTGAAGGACCACAACATGACAAGAAGCACTCCGCTGGGCCGTGTTCAGATTCCGCTGTCCGACCTGTGCCACGCCTCTGCGACCACCACATCGATTTCCTCGACCGCCAAGGAAAGGCGCTATGCGCTCACGCCCGAACCGTGGATGAAGAGGCACGCGCAGCACCTCGGGGAACTCTGTATCAAGACGGAAGTGATCGGCGATGCGACACTCTTGGCCGAAATGCTGCAGCGATTCAGTGCTGCCGACTCACCGGGGAAGATGCTGAGCTTCTTGTCGATGCAGTCGTTTGCATCGGACGCACATTTGTCCGATGACGCGTCGTCCATGGCACTATCTGGGTATATCGGTGATGAGGATGAAACCGTCGAGACCATTGACAAGGGCAAGCAGATTCGAACTTCGACGGCGGTGGGCACGTCGGTGAGTTGGCGCAAGGAGAAATTCTCACTCCTGTTATCGTATCCGGGACTGTTCAGTGGTTACCGACGAGATCTCAGCAACGGATATGTGCTTCATCTTCGCATCCACAGTGCGAGGAATTTGCTTGGTTCCGGTGAGCAGTTCCGAGGGAGCCGGGGTGAAAAGGAGCCCCACTATCGAAACCATTTGCTGGGTCGTCGAGCCAAGACGAGTGCCTACTTTACTGTCATCCCTGTCCACCGCGAAGGCCAGCTCGAGCACCAAGAACGAAAGCAAAGCTTGACGGTGTATGGTACGTGTAATCCCAACTGGCCCGAGAAGGAGTTCGTGTTTGACAAGTTGAAGAACCTGCAGTCCGTCTCGTACTTGTCCCTGCATGTGTACTCGAGAGATTTGGAGAACGAAGTGACGAAACCTATCGCGCAGCTGCTCAGCGACGACGAGCGCGAGCAGAGGATCCGATTGAAGCGGTTTCAGATTCGCAAACTCGGCGCGACAGGTCTCGTGGACGATGACGACGATGGCCACGAAGTTCTCCCGTTTGGCCAGCGCGTGCTCGCGTATCGCAAATGCGGGAACGGGAATGGCGGTCGTTTCTTCCCGGCGACTGTTCAAAAGTATCGCTCGTTCCCAGTCGACGACTATGAGGTTCTATTCGAAGACGGGATCGAGACGATTGACGATCTGTGGGATATGTTCTCTTCGGACGTGAAAGGAAAGATCGAGGCGATTCACTCGGATGGCTCGGTCGATGTCAGTATTCTGTCGGCGTCGAGCGAGCAAGGCAAAGCGGACTATGCGCGTAACATCTCTCCGTCGCTGTTGACGCCAGTGGATGCGTTCACTGCCTCGATCGAAAGCGTGATGGCTAGGCGTATGAACGAGGAGGAAGAGTGCAAGCAGTCATGGCTCAAGCTGAAGCATTCCTTGTCTGGTTTCACACTCGACGTGCTCGCGGTCACAGGTCTCCCGAAGTATGTCACCAAGCCTCGCTGCAAGATCACATTCATTGGGAATCCTCACGTCGTGCCAACGAGAGCGTTGTGGACGATTGCGAAGAGCGGTCAGCTCAAGCTCAAGGATGGCATTTCACTTGGAGGACTGACGCAGGCTGGCGATGGCGTTGCGTCGTTCGGGTTGAACTTTGACCATGCTCTCGTGGATGTCGACCAGAAGCGTTTCGAGAAGAAGCTGTTGATCTTGGGATCGGCAGATGGTGATGGCGACGAGAATGAGAACAACATGGCACTAGGCGACGAGAAGGCATTCCTAATGCAAACTGGGAGTGTGCTGATTGAGATTGTTGAAGACTGTGTCGGCGTAGTCGGGTCGGGTCGCGTGGACTTGGTGACGCTGGGTAATGGCGCGCATGACATTCAACTGCGCCTTGTGCCCCCAGAACACGTCGACTACTACAAGCATATTGGGTCTCTCAACCTCCACCTTGAATGTGTTAGTCCCTCCAAAGAAGAGTCGAAGCAGTGTGAGCGTCCGTCTGCAGAACGCGGGGTGAATCAATGGTCTCTCAATCGCGCCGCGGCGGAAGGTGTGGCGTTCCCTCTGCTTGAGACCAAGGGGTTGACTAGATTGACTCGCATTGGTCGACGACAACTGTTGCGATCGTCGTTGACGCCGACCGAAAACGCGCAGATCGACGCCTTCCACACTGTGCTGGTCATCGTGATGAAGCGCGTGGTCAGTATCCTGCGTGAAATCAAACTCTTTGAAGACTTCGAGGCGCTTGCGACCGAAGAATTCCCGAAATTCCATCACGTGCACACCGTGAACGCCAACATGAAAAGCGAGTGGCTCGGCCGGCTGATCAACGAAATGCCTCTTGAGGTTCGGAAGACGGTCGTCGAAGAGCTGGAATTGGAGCTGCTGGACATTGGTGCCTCCCAGTGGCAACAGCCACTGCCACGAAGTGGTCCGATCTCGCGAGAAGAGTGGGTTCAGTTGAGAAGCGTCCGGCAACAAGCGCTGCAGAAAGTGAGCGACTTTTTCATGCAGGATCGAGTGAATGCTGTGATGGTGCATGTGCCTTGTTGCTTCACCGGAGAAGGCATGGTCCGATGGATTTGTTCTCGGCCGGAGATATTGTGGGCAGACAAGTGGGTCAAGTATTGCAATGACGAACGTACGAAGACGTCTTGTCGGCTCCACTGGGATGTTGAGCAGTTCGACCCCGATGCTATGGATGCACCCAAGACTCCGGAACAAGTCTTGCTCTGGCTGAACGCACTCGGTGATGCGGGGTATGTTGAAAATGCTTGTGCGTCACTCTCGTCTGGCGATGCCAACAAGAAGTACTACCTGGTTGAAAGTAAACCGGATCGACTATATCGCCTCCGTGACATTGAGCTATGGCTGCGGAAACAACCGCGAGACAAGAGTTTGTTCCCACTCGATCTCGTCCGAGAGCTCGACTGCGTGCAACAACTCGATCTTGTGCACGTTCAACAGCCGCCGTCGTCACCGTCGGCTTCACCAAAGAAATGCAAGAAGGCATCCTCCCCCAAGCCGATCCCCTCTGACGATGTCGTTCGCGTGACCGAGAGCGATCTCGTTAACGCGCAGAAGCGGACCTACGCCAAAAAGCTCGTGGACCACGTCGAAGGATTCTTGGGCCTCCAGAATGTATTCTCTACCATCCTGTTCTCGCACGAAGTGCAAGCAAATTCATTGCTGAAGCCGGCTGTGGCGAAGACGCAGCAATACGTGGCCGAGACGCTGCTTTGGGATTGGAAGTATTGCATCTTCATTCCAGGCAACAAGATGCTCTATGTGTATGAGAGTGAGGTTGCGATTGCACCGACGATCATTCTCGATATGAACAGCACCTTGTGCCATGCGGCCTATAACTTTGCGTACGAGGCGAAAGGCGGGTGGTTCAATGTGGTCGGCGCGACGGTTTTGCATGCTGCTGCGGCTGCAGATGGCTCGACCAAGTACGCTCCAATCGGAGACGAGCTGCGGGACAGATTGATGAAAGTGACTGCAGACGGCAGCCTCGTGTTTGAATTCAAGACGTCAGACGCGCAGCTGTGGGTCCAGTCGTTTGTGCGAGCCAACGTGCACGTAGACATGAAGCCCCACCAACTCGTCGTACTGAAGCGCTTAAACCCGACGGTGCTCCAGTCCAAGTGCGTCGACAATGTTGCCAACTTTAACCCGCAGGATCTCGAAGGAAGCTTCCAAGGCATGCTCAACAAGTTTTTCAAGCATGACCTCGTCTCATCTCATCAAGAACACGAACAGAAAATGCGCACCTTGCGGGCAAAGACGCGCAGCGAGATGAAGAAGGCTGGTGTGGTCGGCGAGGCCGTCATGGCGTACTTCGGCAAAGGCCAGCGCTTCAACCCGGGCCCAACTAATGAGCGAGAATACACGCGCGGCGCTCTCTATAGCGGTAGCATCGCCCGCATCCGCACGCCGTTTGCCGACGCGAAGTATCGCTTCACGCACACGTACGACATCAAAGATGCGCCGGCCGCGATGCAAACGCTTCTTCTTCAGTACAAAGTTACCGACAAAGAGTCGTGGCTCAAGGTGCCCAAGGCGACACGCGACATTTTCTTGCTCTATGATGTCGAGTACCGCCATGCCCATGAGATTATCCAAGAAGAAGGCATGCTGCGCGAGCACGTGCGGACCCACGATGGTGACTTGGATCCATTTAAGGTCGAGGAGCGCTGCACGGATCTTAACATTTGGTTCAAGCCCAGCGATCTGGAAGATTGTGTCACGCGAATCGTCATGCACACCGGCGTGCAAAAGCCTCTGGGGTGCGTGAAGATTCCAATCAAGACGGTGTCGGCGCATCGTGTGATGGATGTGTGGTACCCTCTTGCGCCCGAGAAGGACATGGTAAACAAAGCGAATCTCGGCCAGATCCGAGTGCAACTGCGGCTCACGCCAGCGAATCACATTTTACGAAGCAGCAAGGTCCCCGCGCATTTGCTGGAAGAGGTCAAAGAAGCGGCCGCCGTCACAGCTGCGGCAAAGCCACTGGCAGTCGCCGTCGCGGCTGCGACCAGTCCGTTAAAGATGTTGAAAGACAAGGTTTACAAGTCGCTGCGGATGCCGATGTCACCAACGGCGGCAGGTGCCTCGGCCATGTCGCGTGAACGATCGTTCGTGACCATCCGAATCATCGAAGGCCGGAAAATGATCGCTGCAGATGTCCGCACGAGTGACCCATACGTCAAGATCGTTTTGATTCGCGAAAAGGATGACCGAGAGGAGACCACCAAGCTGAAAACAGACATCAAATACAGCACACTGAGCCCAAAGTGGACCAACCAAGAGTTTGTGCTGGGCAAGACGCCTGACACGCTGCTGAGCGACAAGAAGGCCATCTTGCTGCGTGTCATGGACCACGATCTGACGTCGACCGACGATCCCATGGGGTGTTTGAAAATCGAGTTGCAGCGCGACAAGTCAGGATATGTCTCTGGTCTCGTGCTTGTGCACGCAGACGAGAAAGGCTTACCGACCAGTCGAGCACTCCATCTCAACAATAAGATGCAGGTCGAAGTCGACGAGAAACTTCTTGCTGACGAGAAGGCCGGTATGTCCAAGACCGATACCGCGAGGGGCAATAACCCAGTGGTCGACGGCAAACTAGGCCGGCTTCGCTTTGTCATCGAAGTGGCCCAGAACGAAAACTTTGTCGATCCGAACGGCGTATCGGCTGCTCAGATGACAACTTTGATGCGCGGACTGGAAACTCAGTTCTCGTACGAAGTGGAATTCAAGTCGATCGTGCCGGAGAAGAATGCATCGTCGATTTCATTCGAGGATCTACATCAATGTTCATGTGCCTTTATCCCAAAGGGGGACGGTGGACAGCGCATCAATTATGACCTCCACACAGAAGATCTCGGTCACAACAACTCATTCAAGCTGGGCGAGCTATTGGCGTCGACGTCCACTGGATCTGGACACCCTAAGATTCTTGGGCGCACGTTTGACATGTCCAAGGTGATGTACTTCGATGTCGAGCTGCATCACCCGACGAACGGAAGGAGTTTTAGCGGCCGCTTCGGCGAGCGCCTCAACTTGCGTGATCCACGCAAGCACACGTCGATGTTCCACGAGGTTGTGATGCTGACCGACAAGGACAACAAGGACGTCCAGCTCAAGCTGACGATTGGCGTGAGTTTGGTTGCCATCCATCGTGCGCAACGCCTGAAGCGCCTGCTCGCAGAGACATTTCGTATGGTGGGTCTGGATTTCGACGTGCGGCGGATTAACGACGAGAGCAAAGGTAGCACGCGAACGGCTGGAACCAGTATGCACGAATTGTTGTGGGGAGTGTGCAAAGCCCACTTTGTTCCAGGTCGGCATACTACACAAGTGCTCTTGGCACAAGTGCATCGCATGGGCCTGTCGGCAAGGCTGCATTGGAAGTTCACGCCGCAGCTCTTGGCGATGGTGCTGGAGCACGTGTTCCTATTTGGCGAGAAAGATCGCCTCTCGTACGATGATGCCGTTGCTCTCGACGAGATCTTGTCCCGCTGGTCACTTGTGCTCCAGCACTTGAACGAAGCCAAGACGCAATTGGTGGGGCATCTCCACGGCATGGAAACGCCCCGGCTGATCCACACGCTCATGGGCGAGTGTGACTGGACAGGGTTTGAGCTTGTATCCGTACCAGGTGAAGCGTTGGACAGCGCGACAGCTTCGACCAGTATGACTACGCAGCAGTCGGACGCGCTCGAGGAAACGGTACTAAGGCCCGGTACAAAAGTGCATGCTCTGCTCGTCAACCAACGTAAGCACGCAGGGATCCCAGTCGACGTCAAGCTCTCCACGGGCGATTATGTGGCGGGCACACTCACCGTGGAACATGGCCATGACATCTTCGATGTCGCATTCTGTACCAACGCCAAGGTTCAGGAAGAAGGTGATGCGTACTTCTCAGACGACGACGAGCTGCCTCCTCTCTCGATCGGGCAAGCAGTATTCATGTGCCCCGTCGCCCACAGCGCCAAGGACTCGGTCCACTCCGCTGGAAAGTGTGTGTCAGGTAAAGTCGGACGCGTTGTGGCTATGGATACAGAGCTCCATCCAGAGGAGCCCTACGGAATCGTGTTGGATGGGGACGACGAAGCGAAGCAAGTGTGGGCCCCGCGCGTGTGGCTCGACACGACATTCCACCGCGTCTTTGGCGACGTGCTGCATCCGCAGCTTGTGAAAGATGACTTTGTGCGAGTGTTCCAGTCTACGAACACTGAGGAAAACCGTGGCGCTGGTTTAATAGCACGAATTGTCCGAAACCATCGCAATGGAAAGTACGACGTTGAGTATCTCGACAAGATGGACGTCACGAAAGCACAAGAAAGAGACGCGTCAGGCGAGTCCTCTGCTGGTAATGCTGCCGAGACCAGCATGGAAGTGAATGTGCCGCGAAAGCGATTGGCACCAGTGAGTGACAAGGAGGTTTGGGAAGCCCAGATCGTGCGCGCCTACCTCGCTCCGTCGTTAGCAGTATCACCAGGTGCAAGTGGCAAGCTGGTCGTAACGTACGATTTGAGCTTGGAGAACGGCGACTCCATCGAAGGAGTCACGAGGGACCAGCTGCGTCCGGCCCACGAAGTGTTTCCGTCCGACGAGTGCGTGCTGGCATCGATTTTCTCCCCTAGCTTTGAGATCCAGGACAAAGACGAAGCCGACACGTACGTAACGAAGCGCCTCCAGGAACTGTACGCGCACGATGAATTGGTCAAGGTGTACGTGATGTTGCCAGAAAAAGTGAAGGAGGTTTCCGTTCGCGATCGCTGTAGCACCAAGGCTTTGCAAGTCAAGCTCGACCGACGCGATCCATCCAAGCCACGTTTCGTCGAGCAATGTCATGGGTACGCCACGATGTTCACGGATATTGAGAAGGCCAAGTTGGAGCAGATCTTTGACACGGCTGTGGTGCTCCGAGGCGAGGCTGCTCGTTCCAACCATCTCGATGCCTTTGACATCGAGAAGTGCTTTTGCTTATACATGGCCCCGCAACCGCGTGTGGAAATTCACGGCGCGCTTTGCGTCAGCCCGGACAAATCAAGTAGAGCATCCAAGACGCTCTTCCAAACGCTGCGCGACATGGTCTCCAATAGCAAACCGCGTTTGCTCGCTGTGTTCCAGCAGATGATTCGGAACACGGTGAGCGTGCACATGCCACTGGATCGCAAAGGCCGCGTGGTGTTCATGAAGGACGCGTTTAGCTCGGGCGATCTGTTGACCGTGGTATTTGAGGTTGGCATCGCACCGAAGAATATGGGAAGCCTTGCACGCGCTGTCGACATTGCGTATCAAGATGCTGCTCGAATTTTTGAACGCCTCGGAAGATTGAAAAGCTTGCTCGCGTATGGTGACGAGCTCACTTCGGTGGAGGGGATGACCTGGATGCTGGACGTCGAGGCACCAACTGACACCCATTCGACAGCGCTGGTCGTACAGGCGTTGGGTCGGAGAGGAGAGGACAACTCGAAGCCGTCGCTGACACTCGAAATGCTTCCGCTCGACGACCAGCGTTTGAGTGTGAAAGATGACCAAGGCAAAGTGTGGGAACTCTGTCTCCCCATGGATCGAATCCTGGTGGAGGCGCAGCTGCGACGCCACCTCGTGCCGTTTTACGAGGC
The DNA here is from genome assembly GCA_023335935.1 of Pythium phragmiticola. NCBI lineage: Eukaryota > Oomycota > Peronosporomycetes > Pythiales > Pythiaceae > Pythium > Pythium phragmiticola. The sequence continues at coordinate 35,684 of JAADWA010000066.1, forward strand.
CAACGTCGTTTCCGTGTCGACGAAACAGGAACTTCTCCAGACTCATCTCCATCTGCCACAGGTCAATAAACGCCGACGTCGCGATAGCACTCTCCAAAACAAACCCACCGAGCCGCTCAAGCTGAAGAAGAGATTCTCAACCGGCCGTCAGCTTCAAGTTCGCTTCCTAGACAATGCCATGGCCGACGTGGCCGAGCACGACACCAAGTTTGACTCGCTCCATGTTCTCGTGAAACAAGCGAGTGAGCTCACACTGGACGAACGCGTTGGGCACAGTGATTTGGACGTGGACGTGATGCTCGTGTCGCGGGATTTTCGTCCGAATGCCGAGGGTGACCAAGCGCTAAAGACACCGTTTGGCGAGATCTTGTTTGAGACGGGAGAAATTCGGAGAGATTACGTGGGCAATCAATACCCGCAGCGATCAACGCAGCGGCTTACGAAGGATCGGAGCTCGACAGGCTGGAAAGCGCTGGACGCCGCCGCGCCGCTGACATTTGGGTATCCCGGCATCGACTTGGAGCGTGTGTCGCATGTGCGGGTGCGAATCTGGGCCAAGAATCGCACGATTCTCGTGGGTAGTTCCGACATTCCGATCGCGGATATCCCCGTGACAGGATACGAGCAGGCGTCGAATGCCAACAAGAGCACTGGCGTTCAGGTGTCGCTACTGACCAAGTGGACGAGAAGCAAGCCTGCGGACAGAGACTCACTCTCGCAATCATCATGTGAGCAGACGGTGTCACTCTGCAAGAAAGAACACAATCAAGACAACTCGGTCGGCAAAATCACGCTGCACATGGAGCGCGTGCGTGGTGCAAAAGGCGGTGACGTTGTGCTCGCTAAAAGGTTCTTGAAGGAAGCCGACGCGTGGAAAGTCTCCGAGTATGAGCTGCTCGCGCTCACGTTGAAACAGCACGATGACCATCTCATGCGAGGACTGCTCGCGACCAGCTCGATTGTACCACACGGCGGACGCAAGCTTCTTTTGGATCTCGTTGAGCAGGAGTTGCAGCTTCAGAAGGTTGCCAACGTCATGATGATTGCCCACGCGATGGAGTTGATCTACGCCACCAAACCAGAGGCCAGCCAGCCACCTTCCCAGACGCTGGCGTTACGAGACGGCACTGTACCACTGTGGTCGACTCGCATCCTCGACCAGATGAGGCTCGCCATGGATCAAACGAAGTGGTTCATTGAAGACACCGCTGCAGAGCTGGGCATCCGCACGAGTGGGAAGCGGTTGCCGTGGTCTGCTGAAGCGCCCAAGGAGGAGAGGCACGCCGGAAAGGGGGAGTACGTTGTGATGCAAGCCAACGTGAGCAACACCTCGACACGCGTTCGTCGCACGATGCTCAAGCTGTATCAGATGTATCGGAATCAGCTCATCCCGACGTTACAACGCCTGTACGAGGCGGACGCGGTGGGCGAAGACATTGACGTTCAAAAGGGAGAAGAGCTGCTCAAATTCTTTGAGCAGGAAGTCGAAGATCTCGACTACGAAGACCAGCATGTGTTCCGTCGCGTCTATCAACGTATTCGTCTCATCAAGATCGCGAAAGTGCTGCAGGACATTATGCATGCATCGCTGATTGTCACGGTCATGAACTACGACCACGCTATGGGTGATGACGAGATTGGCACGGCGTATGTGCCTCTCATCGACCTTCTCGATCGCGTCGAGCATGACAATGGGTACGACTTGATAAAGAAACGACGCAGCGCGGCCGGTCGTGGGGCTGGTCGCCCCGGCAGTCCTCAAAGCATTGTTCAATTTGCATCGACTGCGTCACAAGGGAAAGTCCGCTTGAGGATAAAGCTGTCGTACTCGGAAAGCTCACTCTTGGAACAGGCGACTCGTGTCTACAAGATCATGAAGGATAAGTTTGTCGCGCAGCACGAACTCGCACGACGACGTATCAATGCCGCTGTCGTGCCTGCTCAGCGTCGTCGATGGATGACCATCAAGGGCTACCTTGAGGAGCTGAAGGATCAAGCTCGAAGTAAACTCCACTGGGAACGCACGCCAGTCTTGTTGAGCCTGGTATGGGATATCTTCCTCACGCCTGACCACGCGAGGCGTAACCAGCTCGATGAAGACGAGGAAAAGCATCTCGAAGGACTGGTTGGAAAAGCAAACGAATACCGATCGGCTGTGGTCGATGTCCACAAACGATGGGCCAATTTGCAGCCATTGCTGGAAGAACTCTTGCAAGTCCAAGGCGCGGCGCAGATCCACGCGCGACGTACACCCGAGCTGCTCGATCTGGTTGATCGAGAAGTCGAAGGGCTGGATCTCGTGCTCAGCACGGCGTATCAGCAAGTGCGTGCGAAGTGGATCGAACTGAGAGATGCGTTGGAGGAACTGGTGCTAATGAAGAAGCGCCGGAAGATTCACATGGCCCGCGCGCCTCAACTGCTCACAAAGGTGACTCAGCGATGCAGCAAAGGACTCAACGATAGGTACGCGGACGCCGTCTCCGAGGTCCAGTTCCGCTGGATGGCCATCACGAAGAGTGACGGACCGCTCAACGAGCTCCGTCTGACGGAGAAGAAGGGTCTCCATTGGCGCCGGACGCATGAGCTAGTGCTGCTGCTGAACGAGCAGTGCGAAGGCTTCGCCGAGGTGGACGCGAAGACACTCGACATTGTCCAAAAGCGATGGGAGCAAGTGCAGGAGTGGCTCAACGACGTCGTGCAGATGCAGGTCCAACACACCATCGACTGCGAGGTAACTCCATTTATTCTCAAGAAGATGCACCTCGTTGAATCACGCAACAAAGCCGCGACGGGCGCGACGGCGAAGCATGCAGTTGCAATGAAGAAGCGGATGCAAGCCGCACCGGCGTCGCCAAGATCGAGGTCGCCAACGCGAACGGACGATCGTCGCCCACCACCGTCACCACGTGGGTACTCTACGGTGTCCATTGCGTCCAGTGGACTGAGTTCCACCGCTGAGTTGGTGGACGCAGATGTTGACGTGGATCGCCTGGAAGGCCTTGTCGAGTGGTACGCGATCGAAGAATCCAAGCGCGAGCTCGAACGCATTCCGTTCCACCGCATCACGACTGACTACGACCGCAACAACCGCTTGAAGTACTCGCAGGACGGGAAAGACACGCGTTTGTTTATCACCCAAGAAGAGATGGCGTTCACACCACGGAATGTGCGGGCGGCCTTGGTGGATCGGGGTGTGATCCCAATTTTTACTCCTATTAGTGGGTCGGCTACTCACGCCGCAGTTGCTTCGCCCACCAAGCTTGGAACAACCGCGACGATTCCGAAAGATCTACTCGACGAAATCCACCACTTGGAGCAGTCGATTGAGAGCATGTATGCGGACGGAAGATCGCTTCGTGCCCGGTACGTCAAGTGGAACCCAGAGCGCGTGGCCGAGTTGTACGTAGTCATTGAGAGCCTCGGCAAGAGCGACTTGCTCTGGAAGATTGACCACGCCGTCAACACGAACCATGAAATCGAAGTCCCGGGAAATGTGAACAAGTTGCTTGTAGAGATGAAGCTACGTGCGATCCAAACGTCCGAGATCGACAACTTGATTCGCACCTTGCTGGTCACGCTCCAGAAAGAAGAGCTCGCAAAGGTGGGCGTCGACGTGCCATCCACTGCCAACTTCGCTGCAGTGTTGTCGCTTATGCACCGCCATCAAGTCAAGGACGTTGTGCTGCCCGTCGACATCGCTGAGATCCAGACGCTGCTGCAACATTTTGGCATGGACAAGAAAGGGGAGCCCGTGTTCTTACGCGGCATGCGGATCGGCACCCAGATGTGGAGTCCCGACGATGGCCCCGGCGGTGGCGCTCACACGTCGGTGCAGGGCAAGGCCGCATTGGCGAAAATCAACACGGGGCTGGGTATCATCGACACCAAGATTGAACAGCTGCGGAAAACGCTGCTCATGGAGGCGCTGCGGAAGCGCAATTCGCTCATCAAGACGTTCCCCGTGGAGAGTTTCATCCTCACGGAAGAAGAGCTTGCCGAGTGTACCGAGGTGGACATGTCAGGCGACTACATGACGCTGATCGAAGCCTTCCAGCAGCTGCTCATCCACGAGTCGTACACGAAACGACTCGCCGAGTATGCTGCGATGGATCGTTGCATGCGCGCACTCGTGAGCGTTTCCGCTGACAAGATTGTGACCAAGGAAGACATCGCCACGAAGCTTCAAACGCTGGGGAGCAGTCGCTTCCGGCTGCCGCTGGAGGCATTCACACAAGAGGAGCTTTTGGAGGCAGCAAGCACGGGCAAGATTCGTACACCGACCGAGGAGATTCTCGCACGGTGTCCCGTCGGTCACAACGCAAAGGCGATGGCGTATTATGCAGCGATGAGCCACGCTGCATTGGTCTTTCAAGAGATTGTGCGTTTCCGTCTGCGCTTGGATCCGGTGACTAACAGCTTCGTGGACGCGTTCCCGTTTGAGCGAGCCAGCAGTGCGGATGGTTTGTCTGTGCCCAAGAACCGCAGCCGCATGAGCTTCAAGGAGTACGTTGTGGATTGGTTACTCGGCAGTGAGGATTCCGTGGTCAAGCTCCAGCGTCGGCTGGGTGCGTACCACCGCCAACGACTCGAGTGGGCCAGCGCCGCGTTCACGTTGCGGAACCGCTGGTATCAGCGAGGATTCGGATGGTGTGACGACGCGACAAGGTGTGCCGGCGTGAAAGTGCTCTTGCAAAAGCTGCTTCTGTTTGAGGCTGCCAACAAAATGCACATGATTGACACCGAGTCGCTGCTTAGCGAGGTCAATGACAAGTGTGTGAATTTGCGGCCACGCGAGCGCGAAGCGAAAGAGCAGCTGGAACGGCGGTACATAACCAACCTCGAACGGCTCGAGACGCTCGTGATCCACGCCGAGAAGTGCATGAACAACCGCAAGATCCATACCGAAGAGGCACCGGCCTTGCTTCACGCGATCGAACAGGCGTGTGTCGTCCCCCACGGGCTCCATGCACTCCACAAGCAGGCGTACCACGTCGTATCGACTCACTGGACGCGCCACCGTGCGCGGCTGTCGGAACTCGTGCACATGCAAAAGCAAGGCACGTTCAGTATCGAACGCACACCCGAACTGCTCTCTGCCATGGAGTTTCACACCGAGGGTATCGCGGGCGCCGACGAACTGACAATGGAGAAGGTTATGGCGACCGCGAGCGCAAGCAGCACGCCTGTGGAGATGCAGCAGCGGTACGTGGACAAGAAAGTCGACGAGATTCGCCGCGGCCAGCGCAAGCAAAACAGTTCGTTGCGGCTTAACTTGGACGACGCTCACACGGAGAAAGATGTCGTGTTCGAAGAACTCAAGGAAGACGGCGGCGAGGTCACCCAAGAGTGGGAGTCACTGTCACCGTCCAAGCGAGACGTACGGCCGCTATCGCCGCGCGACAAGCAGACTTCATGGAAAGTGGTGACGACGGCGACAGCAAGTGGGGCTGTGGCATCCCCCATCAAGCCGTCGATCGTGATCGAGGACAAGTACGCCATGTTTGAACAGCGTCGCAAGTCGTCGATCGGTGATGAACTGCGTGAGCTGCTCAAATCGCCATCCAAGTGGCTCATTGCGAGTACGGAACCTGAAGAAGTAATCCGTCCCGAAGTGTTTTTCCCGCGAGAAGTCACGATAGATGTCTCCCACTCGACAGCGGCGTCTGAATCCACACTGCCACAGGCGTCAGCGTCTGGGCACGACTGAGCTGCTGAGATATCTCATATCTCGCACTAGATGTTCGTTTTATTCGCTTATACATGATCTGACTTTTCTGCATCTACTTGGGTGTGAGGGTCCTCTCGTCTCGTCTACGACAACCCTTTCTGCGCGCGGAACTCCAAGTTCAGATAGTACCCCGACTTGTGCAAGTACGTCGCTGGCAACTCGACTGGCCGGTTTTGCTCCATCACCTGCGATCAACAACCAATCACCACTTGTCCATCAATCAAATACCTTCCATCAATCAATCACAGAGGACGCACCTTCTGGCAGTAGATCTCAAAGTCATCTTCAGTCATGGGGCCGTATAATAAGCTCCACTTGCTGTCCACGAGGATGAAGTAGTACCGCTCGTTCTCGCCGTGCTCGTACCAGCCTTCCTCTCCTTGGACCGTGTTGGGGCACGCATTCAAGATGCCGCTCGAGTTCTTGCCGCTGCCGCTGCGGTCGCTTTTCTTGCCGCCGCCCAGCAGCGACCGCATCTTCTCCCCAATCTTGTTGCCCAATCCCTTCTCTTTCTCCGACGCCTTGCTCTGCTGCTTCGAAGTCGCCGCCGTCTCAGTCCGACTCTCGTCGTCTTTGCCCGCGCGTGACGAGCTCTTGCCACCAGCATCTTTTGTCGTCGTTGTCGTTCCGCTGGTCGCCGCTTTGCTTTCGTCACGGGCCGTCGCCTTCTCGGCGGTTTTCTCCGCGTCTCCTCCTTTGCCGCGTGCCGAGCTCTTGGCCTCCTCATCGCGCTTGCCTCGCCGCGCGCTCTTGCCTCCGTTCTCTTGCTCTTCGTCCGACCCGCTCTGCTTGCCGCGGTGCTTGTGTCGGCGCCGTGTGCGGCGCTTGTCGTCGTCCGACACGGGATCGTCGCTCGAGCTGTGGCGGTGTCTTCGCCGCCGGCGCCGTCGACGGCGCGAGTCGTCCGAGCTCTCGCCGGTCGAACTCTCCGACTCGCTGTCGCTATCACGGCCGCGGCGGCGCGCGCTGCGGTGGTGGCGATGGCGATGGCGTCGACGGCGGCGCTGCGCCGACGAATCGCCGTCGTCACTCTCGTCGCTCTCGTCGCTACTGTCGTCACGCCGCTTCTTTTTCGAGTGTGACGCCTTCTTGCTCTTGCGCCTGCTGCTGCGCTCGGTCTCCCCTCCGCTTGCCGCGCCCGCAGTGTCGCCCTTGGCCTTCTCGTCCGCGTCGCCCTCGTCGTCGTCCTCGCGGCGCTTGCGGTGCGACATCTTGTTCTTCGTCTTGGCTTTGGTCCTCTTGTCGTCGTCGGCGGCGTCTCCTCGCTCGCCGCGGGCTTTGCGTGGCGACCGCGCGGTCGTCGTCACGGGCTCGTCACCGTCGCTCGCGGCGTCGGCAGGCTTCTTCTTCTTGTCTTTCTTCTTCTTGCTCTTCTTGTCGGAGCGGGTCGTGTCCCCGCCATTGCCCTGGCCGTCCTCGGGGTCGTCAACGAACTCGAGGTACGAGGACGGCACATACCCGACGACGTTGCGGAACTCGCACTTGAGGTAGCCCGTGCGTTTGGGCGAGAGCACCTTGACGACGTCGCCGACGCAGAGAGTGAGTTCTTCGTCGCCCGAGGCCTTGCGGTCCCGCACGACCCGGGCGAACACAGCACCGTCTTCTGCGTCCGCTGGAACGGACGTGGCTTGCTTACTGCGGGCTGTGTGGTTGCCGCTGGACCGAGCGGTCGTATTGTCGGCGTAGGTGGCGCCACCGCCGCCGCCGCCATTCCCCGAGTAGGAGTCGATCGAGTCGTCTGTGAGCCCCTGGAGTTGGCGAGCACCTTGCTTGGGCCTCGAGCTCAGCGCCGGGAGCGTTGTCTCCACAGGCATTTGTCTTGCCCCTCGGTCACTGGCGTTGCCTCTGTCAGTGTCTCTGGATTGAAATGCACGATGGGGGAGGGAAAGTTTGCATAGCTTGATGGTCCCGACCGAAAAGATCCAGAGAAACGACGTGGCAAAAATACCCCTTCGCGGCCGTGATGCCCAGTGCGTTTATATAGGCCGGCTCAGAACACTGGTCGGGTCTCATGGCACCACTCAAGAATAGGAGAGAGGGACACTGCAAGCAAGCTGCAGTCGCGTGACTCGTGGTGTATCTGTCGTGGAGTGTGTCTGCTTTGCTAGCCTGTCTACTCACTCTCGCAGGGAAAAGTCCCGGTCCATCGCGTTCGCATGGGGTTCACTAAGGACACCGACGTGGTGGTCGCCCGCCGAGATGGCCGTCACGTGGATGGCGTTGAGCTCGAGCACTTGGACCGGCTGCAGTTGGTTCTTGCGGTCGCCGTGGCCCAGGCAGTTGGAACTGCCCTTGCCAAACGTAAACACCTTGCCGTCCTCGGTCAGCGCGACTGTGTACTGCCGGCCGCATGCGACCTGGACGACCTTTTCGCCTCGGAGAATGGTCATCTCATGTGGCTCGAGCCAGAGCTTGGAGCCCCACATGAACATGCGGCCGTCGTCCGTCACGGCGGCCGTGTGGTCGTAGCCCGTCGCAAAGTGCGTGATCCTGCGCGTGCTGAAAAACTCGACGGGCGTCGGGATCGCTTCCATGCTGTAAAAGTCCATGGCGAGGCCGCCGCCAAGGCCGAGCTGGTTGTCTGTCGATACCAATCATTAGATAAGAGAAAAGGACCGAGAGCAAGCAGGGAAGGCAGCCACGTACGGCTATTGACGCCCCAGGCATAGAGCTCGCCGTCGTCTGTGAGCGCAAACGTGAAATCGCGGCCGACCGAGATGCGCTCGATCGTTTCGTTGGCGAAAAACTCAATGGGCTCGGGCACTTCGCACGTGAGCGACTCGCCGTTGCCCAGGCGGCCGTACTCGCCGTTGCCCCAGGCCCAGACCTCGCCGTCCGTCGAGAGCGCGACCGTGTGGAACTCGCCGCACTCGATCTGTGCGATCGGCACGCCCTGGTCCACGAGCGTACGGATCAGTCGCGGCGTCGGCTCATCCTGGCCGCCGGCGTGGCCCAGTCCCCCAGCGCCTTTCATAGTCGAGCCGCCCCAGCCCCACGAGTACGCCTTCCCTTCGCTGTCCACGGCCGCGGTCGTGGACTCGCCGCACGAGAGATCGACGATCCTGATGCCTTCGAGCGCCTCGACGAGCCGCGGCTCGTCTACAGTCTCCCCTGCCTCAAGACCCAGACCCAGCTTGCCGTACTCGTTCGAGCCCCACGTGTACACGCGACCATGGACGTCCACTAATAGAGATGTACCCACACGGAAGCGTCAGTCTCTACATTGAATAAACAAACCTTATGGATGGACGTACGTGCGGCGCTGTGGTTCATGCCGAATTCGAGCTGGACAATCTCGCGGCCTTCGAGCGCCTGCACGAGCCGCGGCGTGAGCTGCTCGTACGCGCTGCGCATGCCCGACTTGACGACGGGCCCGTGGCCCAGCTGGCCTTGTGTGCCCGTGCCCCACGTGAACACTACACCACAGTGAATCAGCATCGCCCTTCTTATTCCTTGCGGTCCTCCATCCTTTCCAACGCACCGCTAGTCTGTGTGGCAAATGACGCTGCGCGCACGCTCTTTTCATGGAAGATATGCGACATGTGACGTGATGTCGCCGCCATGCGCTTGGCCGCGAGGCGCGCGAGCGAGCGCGCGACCAGGACCATGCTTTGTGAGGTGGCGAGGAGATCAATTGAGTGGGAAGGCGCCACAGACAAGCGAGCCACAGAAGGCGGGTACCTTCGCAACACCTTCGTACGACCTTCAACAAGAATGATGGTGGATTACAACCCTCTCTATAGTGACATACTCCTCACCGTCATTAATTCCGTTTAGTGACATTATTTCCTTCACCGCAGAATGATGGGTACGACGACGCGGGGCAACGCGTTTGCCGTGGACGCGCAGGGCGAGGCCGTGCTGCTGAGCTCGCGCGGGCAGCAGGTGATGATGCAGTGGGAGCGAGTGTACATGGAGCGCTGCGTCGACGCGCTGCGCATCCAGCCATGCGACCGTGTGCTCGAGATCGGCTTTGGCTTGGCGTACTCGGCGCGGCACATCCAGACGTTCCGCCCTCACCGCCACGCGATCGTCGAGTGCGATCTCGCTGTGCTGGAGCGCGCGCGCGCGTTTGCATCGCAAAGAAAGGGCGTAGAGATCGCCGACGGCACGTGGCAGACCGTGCTGCCGACGCTTGGCGCGTTTGACTGCGTCTTTTTCGACGACTATCCGTTGCCCGAACTCGAAGGAGCGACGGAATCCTTGGGACCGGAGATTTCAGCGAGGTGCGTACGATTGAGTAGTGACAGGGTCTGGATTAGGACACGGGGCTCATGCATTTGCCGCTCTGAATGTGGGGATCTCTCGCGATTCTAGACGCTCGCGCTGGCACGACTTTCTGGACGTGGTGCTTCACCACGTGCGTCCCGGTGCGAGGATCACGGGGTACCTCGCGCGGCGTATCGACCTCGCACGTGAAGGCTGCGTCGTGGAGATGACGCCGATGAATGTGGTGGTGTCATCGAGCTGCAATTACTATCCACATTCCGAGGCGTACGTCCCTATTATAACGGTCGTGAATCCGGCGCTGGCAAAGGTCTCCACTCTCCATCTCTTGCGAGCACGACTAGACCATGTCAGGGAACAACTCGTGGTTCAGGGCATACTTCACGACATACAAGGCGAGCAAAACGAGCAGCCGTGTGACGATGGAGACGTGGAAGAGCTAGAGAAGGAGAACCCACACGACGGTGGCGTCTCAGCAACTGTGGTTTCTCTGGGTGATCCACACAAGGTAGACAAGGCGGACGAGACTTCATACGAAGGGTTCCCGTCACGTAAAGCCTACTTGGCGTCATTGCGATCGCGACGGGGCGCAGCATTTAGGTCGATGGGACTGTGACGATTCGATGCGAACTTAACGACCTTGCGAACCTAAGCACTCTGTATTGTTGTTCTCTGGCGCACCATCTGCCATCAGGAACGACAATAATACCAGAGGTTCTTTGGCGTCGTCGTCGCGACGACCAAGCGAGAACAGAGTTTCCAGACCCATCATCCTCACCAAGCCCCATTCATATTACCGCCTTGGGTTATGGCCAGCGGCCGGTCCAGCTATCCGCCGCGCGCGTTGCTGTACGTTCAGAAGTATGTGACGCTCGCCGACTTTACGCGCGACTTCAAGAGCCTCAAGATCGCCGAGTACGCCAAGCTGCCGGCCGAGGAAAAGAGGCGTCTCTTTGGCTCGAGCATCGTGCCGATCTTTGTGCCGCTCGCGCCGGGCGAGACGAAGGAGAAGTACGAGATGCGTTTCACCGCGTACGCCGAGCGCGTGTCCGGACACAGTCTCCAGGCATTGAAGGCCCATGAGGACGAAAATCTCGAGCGCCGACTCCGCATGCAATTTGCGATGGCGAACGCCCGAGGCACAGAGAGATTTAATCCTGGAGACGTGGAGGGTGAGCGACGCCAGGACGACCGCGATGCGCATGGCGAGAATGACAGCCACCACAGCAGTCGCAGAGAACGACGACGACATTACGACGACCACGAGCGAAGACGTTCACGGTCTCCTGCGCGATCGGTAAGGTCGAGTGGTTCTCATGATCAGCGATACGATGAGCAGAGGATCCACGAGAACCACCGGCGAACATCACTCTCACCTGCTCGCTCGATCAGTTCGAGCGGCTCTCACGAAATTCAGCGCTACGTCCGCAATCCGTTCTCGGGCGAACGCATGCCGCGCGAGGCCTTCTACGTCAGGAAATATGTCGAGCTCGACCAGTACACGATCGATTATAGGCAGTTCAAAATCACCCGGTTGGCGAGAATGCCCGAGCACATGAAACTGGAGATCTTTGGATCGACTATTGTCCCCATCTATGTGCCGCTCGCACGAGGTGAGTCGATACGGCAGTACGAAGAGCGCTTCGTCGCGTGGCTTGGCCAAGAAGGGTATATGTTGCGCGATGTCGAGACCCACGTCGACGGTTTGCTTGAGCGCAATCTGCGCATCCAGTTTGCCAACCTCAACGCGAAAGGGATTGAGAAGTTTGTACGGAGTGAGTCGAAGCGAGACCGAGACAGACCACAGCGCGATGAAAGCCCTCGGCCCATGAAAAAAGTCACCCGTGCAGAAGACCGTTCGTCGTCGTTGACCACCTCTGGCAAAGAATCAAATCGCGTGGCAACTTCAAGCGAAGGAAAGCCTTCGCTCGGAGAACATCTGAAGAATGATAAGAGGTTGCAGACCGATGCTGCTCACCGAGACTGCTCATTCACCAAGCAACCGGAGGGAGCTGCGGTGTCAACAGTGGCAAGTGCATACATTGCTTGCGGCTGTCGGCGTTGCCTTGTTAGGGGCGTGCAGGTCCTCACAGATGAGGTCGCGTCTCTTGGTAAGACTGCCTGTAGAACGTGCCAGGCAGCGTCGTCCGAATCCGGCAGTGCCCATCAGCGAAACGTTGTCGACTTGACGCAAGACGATGATCCGCAGTCACCGAGACGAAACAGCCCGGATCGATTTGCAGCGGCGATTACCTCACTCGTCACGTCGAACTTGGTCATGGGTGAACTCGCGCACCAGATCGCAACCAAGACTGCTACTGTTCAAGAGGAGGACATCGATACCTCCAACGACCCTGTCGACAAGCAGCTTTTGGCAGAGTACGAAAAAATCAATCAGACCGTCATGGCACACGAGAGAGCGTTGGGCGACTTGGCTGCGCGGCTTGTCAATACCCCGGTCACAGACACTACCGAGACTACGCGGCTACAAGACGAGAGCCAGTCCCTTCGCAAGTTGATCGAGAAAGACACGGACCATCGAAGCACGGCCCTCGCGATGGTGATTGCCCACAGGTGGCGCCACAAAAAGGATGATCTCGAGCGACGACTTGGCAGTGATTCGACCAAAAACGTGCTCCATATCCAGCGCACGAGCCATGAGAAGTGCTCGTTGTTGGCTGCGAAGGTTGCTGGAGCACAAGAGAAAGTGAAGTCGGCTAAACAGCAGCTGGATGCGGCGATGAAGGTCTCTTCTTCTGCGAATGAAGATCCTGACAAGCATTTAACATCACTGGCTCGTCTGGGGCAGTCGTTGGCAGAGACCGAGCGGGAGCTGCGTGATCTGTTGGGCCAACGGCGACAGAACTTCGATATGCTTATTGAGTTTGATCAGCAGCTACGTGAACTGATCAAAACGCTTCTCGCAAGGTCGTCGTGACGAGCGACAGGGATGCTTCGTCAACAACCGTCAAACGGAGCAGAAAAGCCATGCTGCCGTAACGTGATTTTACTGTCGAACTGCGAGAGTTTATCGGGCTGTGAAGATGACGGGCCCGATGCAAGTAGAGTACTGGCGCTCGCTTTGGCGTTCCACCAGCATCGTAATGTGCCCACCCAGTGGGTGACCCACATTGTCTGCTGAGGATCCAACGCTGACATGGTCTTAGTATTAATAGTAGCTCGTCGTTCCAGCCAGAAATGAGGCAAACGACGTGAGACTAACTCAGCGCGATGGTGGCGTCTTCTCGACTCTAAGACTTCCATGACCGACCCGCACAAGGCACGATGAGACGAGTGAGGGTGTGATCGCGCGGCCCACAACAGATCCGTCCATGCGAACTTAACGATTCATGCGAACTTAAGCGATCTCTCCACCATTTCCACTGAGCACTCAGACCCGCAACGCAGTCATGCGCGACGGCGTCTTCTCTCCACGGTCGCGCTTCGACGACGCTCGAGGCGCCTCGTTCCCGCGGTCGCCGCGGACACAGCGATCTATAGGTTCGGCATTCACCAGCATGAACACTGTCAGCCGCGGCCGCCCACCACGCGATAAGCTCTACGTCAAACAGTCGGTGTCACTTACCAAGTTTGCGCGGGACGTGTACAACGGCACAGTCGCTGGGTACCCTCAACTTCCAGTCACCGAGAGGATGCGGCTTTTTGGCTCGAGCGTTGTACCGATTTTTGTGCCGATCGCGCCGGGCGAGACCGAGGACCAGTACGAGGCACGCTTCGTCGACTGGGTGCAGCGCAATCACGGGTATTCACTGGAGGAACTGGAGAGAAGCAGTGATGAGAACATGGAGCGGTTTTTTCGCATGCGGTTTGCGACTGCAAATGCACGAGGCACTGCGAAGTTCGATCCAAGTGAGTTGAAGGCAGAGAGCGTCCGGGACCGTCGTGATGATCGTGACGATAGGAATCGCCGTAGCAGCGAAGGACGAGACCACCACTATTACGAGCGACCGCGGTCACGGTCGCGGTCACCCGTGCGATTCAGTAGTTCGAGCGGGTCTCATGACCAACGGCGATACGGTGGGCACCTGAGGAGTCACGAAACAAGCGACCATCACCACCACCAGCAGCCGCAGCGAACGTCACTGTCGCCTAAGCGATCGACTGGAACGAAGAGCAGTTCACAAGAGCCACCAATGTACAGCCGCCACCCTACGACATGGGAACGCGTGCCGCGCGAGGCCTTGTACGTCAAGAAATATGTCGAGCTCGACCAGTTCGTGATCGACTTTCGCAAGGGCCGGCTCACCGACTACGCAAAACTCCCGGACCACAAGAAACAGGAGCTCTTTGGATCGACCATTATGCCCATCTTCGTGCCGCTCGCTCGCGGCGAGTCAATGCGCCAGTACGAAGAACGCTTTGTCAAGTGGATTCGCGGTGAAGGGCACAGTACACTGCGCGAACTCGAGACCCACGTTGACGAGATGCGCGAGCGCTATCTGCGCATCAAATTTGCCAAGCGCAATGCTACGGGGTTGGAGAAATTCATTCCACCCGAATCAAAGCCCGAATCGAAGCGAGACAGGCCGCAGGTCGACGACAGCCCACGGCCCGCCAAGAAAGTAGCTCGTGCTGAAGAAGAGAGACCGTCATCGTCGGCCACGAAACCCACCAACAAAGAACCGAAACATGTGCTGACTCCCAGAGACATGTCTCCTCATCGAGAACACTCAAAACCCGATGAGAAATTGAAGCTGAGTGCTGTCTGCAGTGGCTGTTCGTTCATATCCCCACCGGAAGGTGCCTCAACGTCGACAGTCGTGAAGGCGTACATTGCCTGTGAGTGTCGGCCATGTTTCGTCAACGGCATGCGCTTCCTCACAGGCAAGGTCGCTGACCTCACCAACAAGAACGCCTGTCAAACGAGCCAGACAAAGTCGTCCAAATCCGAAACCGCTCAGCGACGAGTGGTCGACTTGACCCAGGACGAGGTTCCGCAGTCACCGAAAGAGAAGAAACCGAATCGATTTGCAACCACGATTACCAAGCTCGTCACGTCCAACACAATCGTTGACGAGCTCTCGCAGCAGTTGGCAATGACCAAGCCTGCTAATGGTGACGGCATTGGCAGCACGGACGACCCCGTCGAGAAGCAGCTTTTGGCCGAGTACGAACAGATTAATAAGACGGTTATGACCTACGAGAAAGCGTTGGGTGACTTGGCCGCGCGGCTTGTCGCCACGCCGGTCACCGACATCACAGAAACTACGCGACTGCAAGACAAGAGCCAGACTCTTCGGTCGGCGATTCAGTTGAATTCGAATCATCGAAGCGCGGCGCTCGCGATGGGGATTGCTCATATGTGGCGCCACAACAAGAAAGATCTGAAGCGACAAATTGACAGTGATTCGGCCAAAAACGTGCTCCATATCCAGCGCACGAGCCATGAGAAGTGCTCGGCACTGGCCACGGAGATTGCTGCCATACAGGAGAACGCGGAATCGGTGAGGCAGCAGCTGGACGCGGCAATGAAGGTTTTTTCTTCTGCGGATGAAGATCTCGGCAAGCATTTGGTATCGCTCACTCATTTGGGGCAGTCGTTGGCAGAGACCGAGCGGGAGCTGCGTAATCTGCTGGATCAACGGCGATACCAGTTCACCACGCTGATGGAATTCGATCAGCAGCTACGCTTACTAATCAGAACGCTCCTCGCAAGGTCGACGTGACAGAATGCGACATTGTGACTCTGTGACTGCGACAGGGATGGCTCGCATCCAGGACAGAACATTGCTAAGTGAGTTCCTCTTTAGACTGGTCGTAGGAGATTGCAGTCAAACGGTATTTTGATCGTAGCCAGAGCAGCAATCGAGCAGCGATATGCACGACGATCGAGCGCTGCTGAAGAAGCTAGTCCTCACCCTGGTCGAGAACTTCGACGCGGTGTCAAGCTATCAAAATCCAAGTGTATGGAGTTGTATGGCTCCAGCATCGCTCCGATTCCCGTCCCGCTCAAGGGATACGAGAGCCTCGACCAGTACGAGACTCAGTTTGTGGCGTGGGTGCAAGGGCGCAACGTTTCTTTCCAGGAGCTGCGGATGCAAGCGGCGACAGAGCGTACTTACCGACAGGAAGCGTATGACTACAATGCACGTCGTGCGCGCGCGCTCGCGATGCTAGATCATCCCGAACCCACCACGATCGATAGCGATCTCATTGCCCAAGGCGCCTCGATGCCACCTACGGCGGGACAGAAGGGCGAAGAACCAAGCGACGGGACGACGCCTGAAGAACCGCCGAGCAAACGGTTGATCGTTGAAACGACCGCCATTGCGTCTGACAGTGTCGGATCCTCCTCTCATGGAGAGCAGCAGGTAGCGCCAGTTCGAGCGGGCCAAGCGACAGCGCGTGAACATGCGGATGGCGAGTTGCATGCAGCCAGTGCGACGTTACCCGACGCAGCCCAAACGGCGTACGAGAGGGTTGAAGACTTCAAGGAAGCAGTGGATGATTCCGACGACACGACCATGGGAACTGGCATGGTGAAGTTGGGCGGGCAGAACTGACGTCCCAACGTCGGTGGGCATTATGATCATTAGCTCTCCCGGTCGTTTCCGTTCAGACAAGGTAATCAACCATTGAATCGGCCTCGATCGTATCTTAAAGGAATATTGAGATGTTGTGCCCACTCGCTCATCATCTCGCCCATTCCCAGAATGTCCACTCTCTCCAACTCAACGATCACTTTTCTTCACAAACAAACTTCAAGTTTCTCCTCGAGTGCAAAATCGTTTTCTCTCAGCCCCCCTTCGATATGGCCCGTGGTGGTGGGAGTCATCCGTCGCGAGACGATCTCTTGCGGACACGCGTAATGGACGTTGCGACGTACGCCGCTGAAGTCACCAGCAAGATGAAGATCTCCAAGGCACTTTCAATGAACTTGTATGGCTCCAAGACCGTGCCGATTCCGATCCCTCTCCATCCAAATGAAACGAGAGAGCAATACGAGGCAAGTTTCGTCGAGTGGCTCTTTCGCGAGCGGAACCACACGAAGGAGGAGCTGCGGTCAAAGGCGAACTTAGAGCGGAGTCTTCGTATCGCGTATGCGCGAGCGGAGGCCCGTGCATACTTGCTGGCGGAGGCAATGAGAGACGGAGATGACGACGTCAAAGATGTCAAGATGGAAGAAGAAGAAGTCGTGGTGATTCCAGCACTGACCAGAGTCAAGCGCGAACGAGAGGAGGCTGACGACGACGGTCCATTGAATCGTAAGCTGAAGACTGTCGGAGAAAGCGACACGGCGTCTTCACCACCTACATTCGAAGGAAACTTCTCCGACCAGGATGGACAGTCTGGCGCGGCAACCGTCGATGCGGCGACATCTGAAGGCGCTAATGACCACCTCCTATCCTCCTCTGCTGTCGACATGGCTGGTCAAGAAGCAATGGGCCTCGCGCCAACCGCGGCTGTAGCACTACCATCACTGTCCGTCGATTCAGACGGACCGCAAGACGTAGTTGAGGAGAGCACTGTGCTCGAAGTTCTCGTGAACGTGCTTGTCCCAAGGCATGACGGCGTGAGTTCGGGAATGATGTCCGTGGTGTAGTGACGGAAACAGCGGTGGTAAGCGAGGACGAAGGCGGGGGTTCAGGGTCTTACCGATGGCAGTGGCACTCGAGCAATTGTAGGAGAAGCGTAGCGATGTGCGTGGTTTAGCTGAAACGGACAGAATATGAGTAGTTAATCAGATATACTCTGTCTTGAAATCGCCTTGTAGACCAAAACCTTCTTGGAGAAGCGCTCGAATATGTTGTCGCGCCCGCGAGTCCGACTGCACGATGGTCATCAGCTCTTGCTGTCGCTGTGCCACCAGCCGTCTCAGCTTTGCTCGCCGTTCCGTCACTCGCTCGTTTTGCGCACTCGCTCCTCCCACTTTGACTTTTTGCGCGGCCACGAGACGCGCATAGGTCTCGATGATCTCAGCCGCGAGCTGCTCGCACGCGTGGTGGCTCCGCTTTTGCCGGTGGACCACATCAACAGTCTGTGGGGCACTGACGATCGCCTCCAGTTCGTGAATCTCGTGGCGATGCATGTACACGATCAGCTTGGCCAACGCCAAACGGCGTTTCTCGCTCTCCTCCTCAATCAAATCACGCAGTTCTTTGTCTTCCCCCCGGCGTAGCTTTGTCTCAGCCATCGGTACCAACTCGGCTGACGCGTCGAGCGCACACTCGTTCGCCACTATAGCTTCGTTGATCGTATCGTAATCCTCCAGGAGTTGCTGCTCAACAATGTCGACCTCCTCGATCTCGAGTTCCTGATCATCCCCACTCGTATCCATCTCAACTTCTGAATCCCGCTTCAGTTCCGTAGCAGGGACCATCTCTGATGCCGCCGTTGATTGAGGCGCCGTCGCCACTGGAAAAAGATGTTGATTGTCGCCAGTTCGCCGCGAGTCGTCACCGGCAGGCGTTTCCTTGGCCCTCTTCGCGGCTGCTTGTGGCGTCTCGCCCTGGCTGTCGCGTCCGCCCTTCAGCGGCTGAGGCTGCTTCGTGTTGAGCGATGTAAAATGCAGGCGCTGGAACCGTTCTTGGATGCGAAGCTTGAAATGTTGGAGCTCAGACAGCGTGATGCGACGATTGGTACAGAGCGAATGAGCGGCCCTCTCTACATACTGCTCCTTGGACTCTCCTGGTAACAGCGGCACGCTCGGTGAGAGCGGCACGAAGATCTCAGGCGCATGAGGACGTTTCAGGTGGTGTGGATTGCGTGGAGCTGGCCGAGGTTCTGTGGGCAGTGCAGCTACATGACCAATGAGTCTAGAATAATCTGCTATATGAGAATGTCGTACGAGCGTTGGTGCACATACATACCTTGGTCTCGTTGTGGAAGCAGCGCGTCGATACTCTCCATGTCAACGACATTGTTGGCAGTGGAGAAAAACCAGCGAAGCTTTTCTTCTGCATCCGTGGCGGAGAGTTTTCGTTCGTTGATTCTGAGGCGTAGAACCGCTATCAACGGCCCGGGTATTATTGACGTGTACACCACAAACTCACCGGTGAACGTTCGGCGAGGACGCGGTCGGTGGTTCTGAGCAACAGGAGGAGGGGGCCGTGACACTGACTGGTGGACTGGGCGAGACGGCGATTCCCGAGTAGTGCGAGAAGCTGGCAGCTCTGGTACGGACCATACGGACCATGAGCCGGAGCACTCGTAGATGTGCGAGCGATGGTGCACATACCTTGATCTCGTGGCGGAAGCAGCGCGTCGATAGTCGCCATGTCAACGCCCTCAGTGGCCGTGGAGAAAAACCAGCGAAGTTTTTTTGCTGCTTCCATCAAGGAGAGGTTTCGCTGGATGATTCTGAGGTGTAGAACATTTTTCAACGCCCCCAGCGATCTTGCCTCAGGGAAATCCTGTCGCACGTGGAAGTAGAGTTGATTAAATTGTTGGCGCGAGATTTGGCGATATGCCGCTAGGAAACGCGACAGCCAGAGAGGATTATGGTATAATACGTGAGCAGAACAACCACCCAGTACTGATACGCACCGCCTTCACGGACGCTTAAAGCACGACCAGAAGATTCGTCAGCACGCGTGGATCTCTGCTGAAGACGCGGTGGTGCTGGCTGATGAACAGAGGGGCGTGGCGGTTGTGGCTCAGTGGTTGGCGGAAGCAGTGAATCTGAGAGCGTGATGCTGATGAGTGACAAGGCGCAATACGCGTACAACTACGCAAGCACTCACTCTGCTGAAGCGGCGGATACAGCGCGTCGACAGTCTCCATATCAATTGTATCTCCGTTGACGCGGGCGAATAACCAGTGGAGCTCTTGTTCCATTTGCGATGGCAACATGGCCCGTTGAGTGAATCGAGCGTGCAGAGCCGTGGAAAGGACTCCGCTCATTTGGATCCGCGGGAATGCCGTTCGGACGCGGGCACACAGATCGCTGAATGCGTTAAGGGATCCCATGGTGCAATGAGCCAGCGCCGTAGCTTCTCGATCTGCAGTTCTTCAAGGAGGAGGATTGACCATCACTCTGATTCGACCAGCTCATATTCTATTTTTTTCCGAAAAAATAACTTTTGGAGATCATTTACAGAACTTAGAAGCTGCCGCTCTCGATGTAGATCGATCGCCTCACGGGCGTCGTTGCGAACTGGAAGATGATGGCCAGCACGTCTCGGAACCTGAGCCTCCCCAAGGCCGACCCACCACGGTCGCTGCTGTGCATGGTGACACTGAGGAACGCGAGTGCACACGCCGGGCTCAGCCGCAGCTGTTCGTGGAGATACTTTGCGTCGGTGAGCTGGAGCTGCGCCAGCGCTGTCGCTGTGTTGTCCTTCCTTGCTGCGTACGGCACCGACCGGCCGAGTGTTTGCTGCCAATGCACGTAACCAAGCAACGCTCCGTGTGCGAGCAGTTGCTCCAGCGCAAGTCGGCTTGCCTGCAGTAAGTTCACCCGAGTCCGTCCTTCCACGCGGACCCGAAGCGCGCGGAGATGACTAAGCGACGTGACGATGTGGTCCCGCGTAGGCGTCACCACGAACGAAGTGGGAGTCCTCACGACGAGCTCCAGCTCCTCGAGCTGCGTTCCATGGGGCGAGCTGTCGCTCCACAAGTCCCCGGCATGGCCCACAACCAAGGCTTTGAGCGACCCACATGCACGCAGGATCTTGCTCAACATCTGCGCCGTAACATCCTGGTAGAAGCTCATGTTGAGATATAACAAAGCGGATCCAAGCGGCCGCAAGAGGTGGAGCAGCTGGTCGGACGGATCATTTACTGCGGCGTCGCTTCGCTTAAGCTCTCGGCGAAGGCGCAGACCCGTGAGACTCGGCTTTCCCGGCGTGTGGGCTTGCTCACTGTGGAGCTCGTCGGGACGCACCCACCCGAGTCCGTACGCCGGGACAATGACAGCGACCCAGTCACCCCACGTCGATCGGTCCAGTGACGAGATGCCACACATGTCGACTGCTATTCCTGCTGGCGGAACCCCACACAGCACTCGGCTTTCCCGGCTCGGCTTCAGCTGGATGAGAGTTCCACTGACGACCTTGGCGCTAAAGTATGCATCGCAGTCGGGCGCGGTGCCGTTCTGCAACGCCAGGAGATTGTTGCCGCGTGCCATGGCGGTGAGCACGTACTCACACTGTGGCGTCAGTGGGAGCCTGTCTAGGTCTAGATACTGCCACGAAGAGAAGGGGGCGTGTGGGTGGAAGACTGCGTATGCGATCCATGGCAGATCAATCTGCTCGAACAGCCGCACACGCTCCATGCACTCTGTGCCAAGCACCAGCGAGTGGAGCGACGTGGCGAACGGCAGCGCCGACACGAGTGCCTGGAACTCGGCGTCATTGAGATGGTGCCGCTGGAACGAGAACGACGTGGCGCCACCTTGGATTTGGTTGCTTATAGCGCCGAGCTGAAGGAGTGTTTGCAACCACGTGGCTCTTGTCGATGGTGTGGCGTTGTCCAGACCACCTGGCAGGCGAGGCGAGAGCTGGAAATGGCCGATGCGAACTGGGATTCGCCGTACAAACTGGAGCACGGAGTCCATGTCCTTGTCCGAGTCCATGGAAATTGGTTCTCGGACGTGGATCTGGCAGATACGGAAGCGTGGCTCATGCACGTGGGGACTGCTGGCGTTCACATTGCGAATGATTGTCGGGAGGCTATGGTCTTGCGCTTCGCGGAAAAACAGGTCGCGTCTGGACAGACAGATATCGGTGGCGGCTGGAGGCGGCCCGTCACGCAAATATGGGCGGATCTGTTCGAGAATGACGTGTAGCTTATCACTAACGCCTGCTGTGAGGCTCGGACCGTCCGGCATGAATAGTTTGTCGAACGCTGGGTTGATCGTATCTGGCATCTCCACCAAGAACCGAGGGAACGCATGGCCGGGGAGATTGAAGAATCCACGTGCGTCGGTGACGGCTTCCGGTCGATCGAACCCGCGCCAGCGACATTTGTGGGCACTGCTGCTGCTCTGTGGTTGCTGGAGCTCGCTGATTACGCGCTTCCAGAATGCGCCATTCTCAGAACCGCCAAAGCCCGGGCACGCTGCGAGCGCCGACCACGAGATCATCACAGCACGCATGATGGACGCTGCTTCTTGGCGACAGCTCTCGTTGTCTTGATTGCGGTCCGTTGGACACTGCACATGCGGTTCGTCCAGTCGCACCCACGCGTAGCTCTCCACGATGGAGCGGATCGGCCCGTCGCGGTCGACGACGAGTCGTACTTTGCCCTGCAGCTGCGGTTGCCACGCCATCGCCATCGCCCATGCGTCCGCTTCCTCCATTCTCTGCAGGTCCCTGGTGAGGCCGGTTTCAGCGGTGCTCTTTGTCTGCATGCGGTCGCAAGTGCGTTGAATTTGATTGTGAAGAATCGATGCCGTGTTCCCAGTCCGTCTTCCCACATTGAATACGGGGGACCCCATGTTCAACTTGGGAAGAAGACCACGCCAGACGGCATCTCTCCCATCGAAGGATACTGGAATCCAGTCTGGACTGCGGTGTAGTACTTCAAGTAGTAGTACGCACGTGTTGAAGATGGGGAATTTCAATTGCATATGTTGAAAACTAATCTGTGACAGTATTTTCTCTGTCGACGAAGGCAGCCATCATGGACAGGAAATCTGTGACAGAGTGATTTATTAAAGTTTAGTCCGGAAAGGCCAACACTCTGCTGGTCGATTCCGATAGTACGTATGTACGATCCCGATGCGGACGCACTTTCTTTTACTCACCAGGTCACCAAGTGCCTGCACTTCAAGCGAACCCACACCAACGGTGATGCAGGGGACCGCTGGTATTGTGGACTGCAATAAACGGCTCGATCGCCACCGGTGGAGATGCCGTAAGTGGTGGTGGCGGAAGACCTAACGTCTTTATTCCCGGACCGATCAGATTGCGGATCCATTTCCACAAGACGATTCGCTTTTCGATCCGCTATGCCCTAGATGTCCGTCGGCGATGCCCACGATCCATTCGATGAACGACGACAGCTTCCGACGGCGTCATCGTCCCCACTCAGTCGCCCAGCACAGTTCTCCTTCTCATCAGCCGAATTCGTTCGCCTCGATGTGGATCGATCGCCTCGTCGGTGTCGTCGCAAATTGAAAGATCGTTGTCAAAACGCCGCGGTCAACGAGGCTCCCCAGAGCAGACCCACCCTCCTCACTCGCACTCGCGACGACACTAAGAAACGCGATCGCACTGGCCGGACTCGTAGGCAACTGCGCGTAGAGGTACTTTGCGTCGGTAAGATGGAGCTCCGCCAATGCTGCCGCTGTCATGGCCCGCCGAGCTTCGTACCCTATGGACCGGCTGAAGGTTTCTCGCCAGTGGATGTACTGGAGCAATGATGCGTGGACGAGTAGTTGCTCCAGCGCTTGTCGGCTTGCCCGGAGCGTATCTCCCGTGCGTCCATCGACCCTGATGCGCAGTGCACGTAGATTGCAAAGCGACCGTGTAATGTGGTCCCGCATCAGCGTCGCCACACGTGTGTGCTTGGGTTTCACGACGAGTTCCAGCTCCTCGAGCTGCGTCTCGTGGGGTTCAATAGTAGAAGTATCGCTCCACAGACGCCCGGCGTGGCCCACGACCAGCACTTTCAGCGACCCGCATACACACAGGATCTCGCTCAACGTGTCTACCCTTACATCTTGGTAGAAGCTGATGTTGAGGTACAACAGAGCGGATCCGAGCGGTCGAAGGATATGCAGTAAGACTTCAGGTGGATCGGTCGGGGCCAGTTCCCCTCGATTGGGCTCGCGACGAAGACGCAGTCCAGTGAGACTCGGCTTTCCCGGCGTGTGGGCTTGCTCACTGTGAAGCTCGTCGGGACGCACCCACCCGAGTCCGTACGCCGGGACAATGACAGCGACCCAGTTACCCCACGTCGCACGATCCAGCGACGAGATGCCGCACACATCTACAGTCGCTCCTGACGTGGGAACCACAAGCAGCACTGGGCTTTCCCGTCTCGGTTCCAGTTGAATATGCGTTCCACCTGAAATCCCGGCGCTATAGTATGCGTCACAGTCGGGCGCGGTGCCTTTTTGCAGCGCCAGGAGATTGTTGCCACGCGACATAACGGTGAGCACGTGCGTACTGTAGGGCGTCAGCGTGAGCCTATCGAGATCGAGATATCGCCACGAAGAGAACACGGTGAGTGGGTGAAAGATCGCGTACGCGATCCACAGCAGGTCGGTCTGTTCGAACATGCCTTCTCGCTCCAAGCACTCGGCGCCGAACGCCAGCGAATGGACGGTCGTGGCAAACGGCAGCGCTGACATGAGTGCCTGGAACACGGCGTCGTTGATGTACTGCCGCGGGAATGTGAGCGACGTGACCTGGGCTCGATTGGTTTTCTCATCGGGACAGAGAAACGCCTGGAGCCAAGTGGCTCTGACTGCTGGCGAGACATTGTCGAGATCCCCTGGCAGGCGAGGCGAAAACACAATATGGCCGATGGGCGCAGGCACTTGTCGCATGAATTCCAACACGTCGTCCATGTCGTCGTCCGAGCCAACAAAGACCTTTTCTCGAATGTGCATCTGACAGATACGAAAACGCGGTCCGTCCAGAGGAGACTTGCTGTCGGTGTCGGGTACGCTCATGTTGCGCACGAGTGTAGGGAGTCCACGGTCTTCGACGTCGCGGAAAAACAGGTCGCGCCTCGACAGACAGATGTCGATGGTTGGAAAAGGCATACTTCTTGCACTAATATGCGGACGGATCCGCTCGAGAATGGAGTGTAGCTTCTCGCCGACGCCTGCTGTGAGACTTGGACCGTCCGGCGTAAACAACTCGCGGAACGCTGGGTTGATCGTGTCCGGCATCTCCACCAAGAACCGAGGGAACGCATGGCCGGGGAGATTGAAGAACCCGTGTGTGTCGGTGACAGGCTCTGGTCGATCCGAGGAACGCCAGAGAAACCGGCGGACGCTGAGGCTGCTGCTGCTTTGTGGTTGCTGGAGTTCACTAATCACGCGCTTCCAGAAAGAGCTATTCTCGGATCCGCTGAACCCCGGACACGCCGCGAGCGCCGTCCACGAGACCATCACGGATCGCATGATAGACAGCGTTTGCTGGCGACGACTCCCATAGAGTTGCTCGTCGCCCACGAGCACTTGCGGCTGATCGAGGCGCACCCACGCGTAGCTCTCCACGATCGAGCGGATGGGTCCATCGCGGTCCGTGAGAAGCCGCACTTTGCCCTGCAGCTGTACGTGCCACGTCATCGCGATCGACCATGCTTCCGCTTCCTCCATTCTCGGGCGGCGTCTGAGTACTGGAAGAACATAGCCGGCGTCATCAAAGGCCTTGATGGGAGTACTTCTCTTCAAATCAAGGGGCGAGCTCCCTTCTTTAATTTCAGCCAACAAATGTGATCTGCGACGTGTGAAATCAGCCCCTCAAATATTCGATATTCGAACTCCAGTCATCACCTCCATGTTACTGTAACGTGAGTTTTCGCACTTTTCACAGTAGTTCATATAAAGTTTCAAAACTACTCCCGCCTGTTCAATACTGAATTTGTGTGAATTGATATATTGTTTTCTACAGAATATCATGAAATGAACACCTGACAGCTGTGACCCATGGGGGGGGGGCAATTATATCTTCCTAACTCGCACACGGGAAAGGCGTGGGTTCCAAAAATCATTCGGAGAGAAGAGTTCCCACCATGCCCGCCTCTCTCTTCATTTCTCCTCCTATCGTTCTCTCGGCTCGGCATTCTACGAGTTGCGCCATGCTGAGCGACAGTGCTGCGTGGGCGATCGCGACGGCGTTTCTCGCGCCGCTCCAGGGCAGCGTCCGGCTCGTCACCGACCGTGACGATGGACCGGCCCACTCAATCGTCGAGAGCTACGCGTGGGTGCGCATCGCACCGCCCGCTAGACGCCATGCGTGGTTGAGCCCCACCAATGACCCGCAAGAAGAAGCGAAAGAGCGTGCTGCGGTCGTACGCGCCGCGATGACCACATGGACCTGGCTGTCGGGCTGCACCGGCTACAGCGGCCGCGCCAACCCGACGTTCTGGAAGCGTGTCTTCAGTGCATTCCAAGAGTCGACTTGTCCGATCGACAGCGCTGCCAGTCACCACCACCCCGCACCAGCCGTGACCGACTCAATCGCGTTCTTTGATCAGCCGGGCCACGAGTTTCCTCGCTTCATGGTGAGCGTGAACGATCTCTATTACCGCGAGCCGGACGGAGTGGATACGCGACAGATCTTTGGCCTCGCGAGTCGCGAAGAAGACGCGCTCACGCCCCGCGTGGCCGCGCTAGTCGTACGGGTTCGCAGCCTGATGGAACCGTTCGTGGACCGTCGAGTCGTGGACCAGCGCGAAGTCGATGTGTGCATCACTGTCGACACGTTTCTCTTGAGCGCTGTCTACCAGCGATCTCCGTATACCGCTCTGACGACACTGATCCAAGATGTGAACAACACTCGCCCAACGAACGATCCACAGCCGCTCAGACTGCAAATCGTCCAGTTTCTTGAGGACGGCTCCGCAGCAATGGGTAGCACGATCCACCAAGAGGGATTTGCCCACTTTGTGCGATCCGTATCCGTTCGCTACAGCCACTTTGCTCTCCACCAACCAGTGCGTGACCTCACCACACAGGACTGTGCCCAGTGGATCGCCAGTTTCTTCCGACTTGATAGCGGCAGCGCTGTCCAGGCTCAGGTGAGCTCGCTGAGCTTTCTCCGCCATGCGATCGATGACACCATCGTAGCGGCTTTGTTCTCGGCGCTGCCGTTCGCTCGATCTGTCAGGTCGCTTGCCTTCGACACGCTCAACGCTTTGCGGCGCGGAGTGGTTCGCCTTCGCGACCTGGCGTGGCTCGCCTACGCACTGTTCCATCCCCACGCAAAGGCGTCGTCGTGTCGCCACATTGAATGGCAGCATGCCAAGCTGAGCGACGAATGCGCAACCGTGCTGCAAGCCATGGCACGCGGCAACAACCTACTCGCCGTCTTACACGGCACGCCGCCTCGCAGTGATGCGTATTATAGCGGTACGCTCGAAGCTGGGACTAGTATCCGGCTAGAGCCGATGTCCACAAGTGAAGTGCTGGTTCAAGTTTCCAGTTCCACTGCTCGCGTCGACGTGTGTGATGTCTCGTCACTGGATCTGTCGATCTGGGCCGAGTGGGTCGGCGTCATTGTCCCGGGCTACGGACTCGGGTGGGTGCAGTCGCGCCAACTCCGGAACGTTCGAGCTGACGCGTCATCGGCGGGGAGTCTCTCGGGGCTTACTCTGCGCAGTGGTGGAGGACACGGTCAGCCAGATCTCAAAGTTATGGTCCAAGTGCTTGCTTTGCTGGGTGCCGAGCTCACATACTTGAATATCGGATCGTACGCTGAGGTCAACATCGCCACGCTGCGAGGTATCCTGGGGGCGTGCCAGTCGCTCAAGGTGTTGACGGTTCGCTATGGTGGCGAACCATGGCACCAATCTGTCGAGATACCGGTGCATTGCAAAGTCCAAGAACTCGACGTGATTGTACCTGACGACGTTCGTGCCATCCACATTCTCGAGTCCGCCACTCTGAAAGCCTCACTCAAATGCCTGCGTGCCGTTCGCATCACGGCAAGTCGCAACCAGCTCCTTGCAGCTAGTGGGCCAGTGCTGCAACTGCTGATTACTAAGACACCGTCCCTACGCTATTTGCACTGGCGAAACACACTGTCGACAGCTGCATCGACGGCCATGCCGTACGCGGCATCTCAGGCGCGGACGCAAGCAGTTCTTGGAGAGCTCCAGTTGTCGAAGCACGTCCACCTGCTCGCCCAGGGCGCAGCCACGTCATCGGCTGCAACTGCCATTCTCAGTGTGGCACGAACAAGAGATCACGCGACGGGCTCGACACTCGCGACTGTGGTCAATAACAGGGATCTGCTGGGAACGATTTTCCAGTTCGCGACGAATTCAACGTTGCGTACGATTTGCCTGGAGCCGGACGAGATCAAAGCCCCAGATTACACCGGAGAACTGACGTGGAGCGAGTGGTTGAAAACCTGTCTCCACGGAATGCTCAATGCTCATGAGCTCGGGCTCGTCTAGGTTTATGAGCTCATAAACGATACCCGCACTTTTTGGCTGACTATACTTATAAAGCTTAACACAGTTGTTACTAGTATCCTCGTACACCTTTCTATTCACAAAAACTCCCCACGGTCTATTGACACTGGGCGCGAGTGAGCAGCGTACGGATCAGCTCTCGCACGCGCTGGTCGAACCGCACGACGGTGGTCAGCTCTCGCCGACGCTGCGTCAACAGCCGTCTCAGCTTCGCTGAGATCTCGTTCGATTTGCTCTCAGACTCGACCACTCGTGTGCGCGTCTCCGTAATCTCGACAGCGAGTCGCGCACACATCTGATGGCTCAGCTTTTGCACGTGGACCACATCAGCCGTCTGTGTTGGATCGACAATTGTCTCCAGTTCGCCGATGTCGTGTCGATACATGTAGACAACAAGCATGGCCAACGCCACACGGCGTCGCTCACTCTCTTCCTCAATCATTACGCAAAGTTCCAGGTCTTCGTCTCGACGCAGCGTCGCCTCGGCAGCATCAGTCTGAGCCAGCTTCACAATCTCGGCAGCCGACGCGTCCAGCGCACTCTCGTTCATGACGATCATTTCGTTGATCGAGTCGTACTCTTCCAAAAGCTGCTGCTCCACGCGGTCGGCCTCCTCCACCTCCCGTTCGCAGTCTGGCCGCGCTGCTATAACCGTCGCCGTGGTAGATGTCTCTGACGTCGGACACTCGAGGGCGCTCGCTTTCGTCTCGAGCAACGTGATCGTTGCCGCCAACTGACGCATGGCCGCCAACAAGCACTGTCGACAGCCACAGGCTCGACACGCTGCCACAGAGTCGTTTCCCTTGCAGCCTTGCTTGGCTCTCTTCAGTGCCGGCGACAGTGACTCGTCCGGACCATCGCTCGCCGAGCGGGCCCGCTTCCGAGGCGGCTCGAATCGGAGCTGCCCCTTTCCATTGAGCACCGCAAACTGGAGCCGCAGGAACCGTTCATTGACGTGAACTTGGTGGTTCTCCAGCTGTGCCAGTGTCATGCCGCGCTCGGCAGCGAGCCACTCGATGAACCGCGCTTCGTACTGCTCTTTGGTCTCACCTGGCGCGAGCGGCACGTAGATCGGCGCGTACGGAGAGCCGAAAAGCTGCTGCTTTTCCTTAAAGCTGAACTGCGTGATCTGCGCAAACCGCCCGCGCCGCGAGTCGCGTCGGAACTGCTCGAGACTCATGTACTCGTGGACAAGCAGCAGTCGCCGCGGGAAGTTGGTATAGTCTACTCGGCCGTCCTTGACGTAGTTGTCCTTCTGGTCGCGGTCGCTTAAACTGGAACGGGCGCAGGAGGACTCCGCCTCGCGTGTGACTCGTGACGCAAACGAGATCCGCAGCGTGCGCTCGCGATTCGTGTCGTGCCTCAAGTCGGCCAGCGTCAGCGACCGCTCAGTGCGGAGCCAGGAAATGAACTTGGCTTCATACTGCTCTTCCGTCTCGCTCGGCGCGAGTACGACGGGCACGGGCGCCACGCTCGCGCCAAAGCTGGCGAGTTTGGTATCGCGACGCAGCTCGTCCGCGTACTCTTCGACAGTGACCACGCGACGCTGCAGCAGCGGATCTGCCGACGAAGTGGACGACAAGGACGCGCTGTCTGTGTCAGACGGTACGGACGAAGGCGGCAGCGACAGGGTGCTGCGTGGGCGCGAGCAGCGCAGCGGCGCGTCCAGGTCCAGCTCGCCCATGATGATATTTGCAAGTGATGCGGTTTTTAAGTACGCATACGGCCCACTAAGTTTGATGCCGCGGAAAAATCACGTGGTGGTGTGTGTGATCTTCAACACCAGGAAGCAGTGCGTACTTAGTGAGTCGCGCATTGCGGCATGATGGATGACGCCGGCGTCGACCCGCTTCCGCCGCGCTACAGCGGGCCCAAAAAGCCCACCAAGCGAGCGCCCCCCAAGCAGCAGGATGCGCCACGGACAGAGCCGCTGCTCGCGAAGAAACTGGTCGAATTGGACCACTACAGGGACGACGTGTGGGCCGGCAGGTACGACAAGCTCACCGCGGACGAGATCCGCGACCAGTTTCGCGCCGACATGCTGCCAATCTTTGTGCCGCTCGCGCGAGGTGAGACGCTGTGCCAGTACGAAGAGCGGTTCGTCGACTGGCTGCGGCGCGAGCGGTACCCGTCGCTGCGCGAGATGGAGAGAGAGAAGAACCACGCGCAGGAGCGGCGCCTCCGCATCCTGTTTGCGAACTGCAACGTGGATCGCACCGAGCGGTTTCAACCTTATCAAGACCAACGACCGTCCCGCGACCGCGAAAGCCCCGAGCAGGACCGCCACCGGAAGCGCGAGCGTTCTAGTCGTGACCGCAGTACGTCAAGCGAGCGAAGCCGTGGGAAGCGGCGGTCTCAGGAGAGAGAGACAGTGACCAAACAACCACGACAAGAGGAACGGTCATGTGAGAGCAGTTGCAGTGGTACGTGCCGTATGAAGCCGCCATCGGCCGACGCGACGATCGCACAGCTCGTGGCGGCGTACGTGGCGTGTGCGTGTCGGTCGTGTTTGATGAACGCTGTGAGTCAAATGGCGGCGCGCGTGTCGGAGCTGGAAGAGCAGATCAAGGGCGGCTGTTCTAGTCAGACGGCAGGAGAGCCCATTGCAGATATCACGCGAGACGACGATCGCCAGTCACCGTCCGACGCGGCAGCACACGGCCACCCGTCGGCAGCAGTCGTCATCACGCGGCTCGTGCTCTCCCAGTCATCGAACGACGAGCGACTTCTTCTTCTTCAGGCAGCAACAATTAAAACCTCCCAACCAGCGAAGCCCGATACTGAGGACCCTGTGGAGCACCAGCTTGCGACTGCGTACGACGTGCTGAACAAACGCATTGCCGTGAACGAAAAGACACTGAACGTGTCGTCAGCTCGGCTCGCTGAAACGCCCGTCAGCGACATGAACGAACTCGCGCAGCTTCATGATGAAAAGGACGCGCTGGCGGGAGCTATCGAACGCGACACGCAGAAGCGCACCGAGGCACTGGCGGCATTGGCCATGTATGCGTGGCGCCACGACCGCGCCGAGCTGCAGCGCATGGCCAGTGACGCGGCCGCGAGCAACGTGCCGTACGTGCAGACTGCGACCCATCGGAAATGTGCACTGTTAGCGCAGGATCTCGCAGCGACACGAGCAAGCGCGACCGAGCTACGCAGGCAACTAGACGCACGGATGACGCAACGGGCGGAGACGAGCGAGACTGCGCGGCTCGAGGAGCTCCAGCGGCTGGGCGAGGAGCTGGCATGCACCGAGTCCAAAATGAGAGAGCTGCTCGCGCAGCGCCGCCGTGAGCTTGCGACACTCATCCACTTTGACGAGCAAGTGCGACTCAAGATCCAGCAGCAACTCCACTGATATTTAGCTCAGAAATTCTGTAGCCATCTTATCCACAATCAAACTGCGTACTTAACACTAAGTTCGTATACTTCTGATCAAATGCCATTGTCCCACCACACAAAACCACCATGCGGACCAAGTATGGACCTGCGCCGTCGTCGTTTCCACCACCACGGCGCGTGCCACGCAACAGCGCGAGCCGCGAGGACATGCTCAAGAAGCGTGTGCTGCCGCTCGCTGAGCTTGCGGCCGAAGTTGCGCGCGGCAACGGCCAAGAGACCAAGCTGCCGGCCCACGAGCGGCTCCGCAAGTTTGGCTCGACGATCGCGCCGATCCCCGTGCCGCTCGCGCCCGGCGAGACGGAGCAGGAGTACGAAAGCAAGTTTCTCGCGTGGATCGCGACACGCGGCATCTCGTCGGACGAACTCCGTTCGAATCCGAACGCCAACCGCGAACGCACGACGCGGTGCTCGTACGCCAACTACCTGGCCAAGGCGTTCTTGGCCAAGGGCGCGACGCGTGCGGTCGTGTTGCCCGTGGTAAAGCCGAGCGACGAACTCGAAGAAGGCGAAGAAGTGGACGACAAAGAGGCAGTCGAGAGGCCGTTGGATCTGAGCTCCGTGCCGCGCAAGATGCTCAACGCCACGCAGGTCATGACCCTGGCGGCGTACCGAGAGGACGTCACGTCGGGAAAGTACACCATGCTCGGATTCATGAGCGTGGCCGAGAAGATGCGCAAGTTTGGACTGCCCGTCGTCCCCATTGCGGTGCCGCTTGCAATTGGTGAGACCGAGCAGCAGTACGAAGATCGGTTTCTACTGTGGCTCGTGCGAGAAAAGCGCATGACGCTCGGCGGACTGCAGACCCACAAAGTGCCAATGCTTGAGCGGTACATGC
Source organism: Pythium phragmiticola (assembly GCA_023335935.1). NCBI lineage: Eukaryota > Oomycota > Peronosporomycetes > Pythiales > Pythiaceae > Pythium > Pythium phragmiticola. The sequence goes on from JAADWA010000066.1 coordinate 67,936, forward strand.
GACTCGAGTTTGCGAGTCTGAACGGGAAGGGACTCCAGCGGTTCGTGCCACCACGCACGCCACCAGTCAAGCGGTTTCCCGAGACGGCCATGATGAGCCCTACACCGTCCAAGAAGGCAAAGACAGGCGAGCTGGAGGTGAAGAAAGTAACCCAAAAGAAAGCAACCACGGAAGAACGACCAAAGACGGACCAGCCATCCAAGCCAGTCACACAAGAGGAGGCTTCAAGCGTGCGTTTCTTCCCCCGGAATAACGCTGGGCCGGACAATACCGTGACGGAGAACTCGGAGCACAACGATCAGCTTTGCCACCCGATGCTTGCGCGACGCGTAGTGAAGATGGACGACTATGTGGCTGAGCTGTGTGAGCCCAAGTCAGCGGTCTCGCAGCGGTTGAAGAAACAGCTTGGCGTGCAATACGTGCCAATTCCCGTGCCACTCGAACCCGGCGACACGGAGGAGCAATATGAGCAGCGCTTCCAGGACAGCATCTACGCATCCAAGCACCGTCTATCTCCCGGATCCGAACGTGTGAACCGCTACAACTACGCCGTTCGTCTGGCCAGGGAGTATGAGGCAGGTCGGAGCAACAAGTACGCTGGCGACAAGCCGACGAAGTCATCGAGGTCGGACAATATTACCAAGAAAGAACCGGTCGTAACGGCAGTACTGACTACAGCAAGCATACCACTACCCAGTGTTCGAAATACGAGACGCTATGTTGAATTGGAGCAGTATCGGCGAGACTGCAGAGACGGAGTGTTCGTCGGGTACAAGACGATTCCCGACAAAGAGAAGACTGATCGCTTTGGCATTCCGGTCGTTCCCATTTTTGAACCGCTGGCGCGTGGCGAGTCAGCGCAGCAGTATGAAGATCGGTTTGCCGACTGGCTCGAGACTCACCAGTTCACGACGGTCGAGGCGGTTCGGAACGAGTCGAAAGAAGGCGGGTACCGAGTGCTATTTGCAAAGCTGAATGGCAAAGGAGAAATGTATTTTGAGCCCAAGCAAGTCCCCACGCGCAAGACAAGCGGGATTCGCGTGGACGACAACAGAGACGAATGCGTGGTGCCGGAGGTGCCCAAGACACAGATGCGTCAGGACAATACAGACTACAAGACACCCGTGCCCCAAGACGTAGAGGTCGCGAAGCCGTCAGTTGCAGCGTGTTCTGCGATCGATCCGACGAGTCGCGACGCGTGCACAAAGTGCCGTTGTGACGCGTGTCTTGTGCGGGGCATGGGGTTACTATCGGAGAAGATTTCGACCACAAGGCCGACGTGTTCCTGTACGAAATCGAATCCGAAGGTGGTGCTGGACCTGACACTCGACGATGACAATGACGCTTGGCAAACTCAAGGTTCATCTTCACATATTTCCCTCCGGCAAATTATGCAAGAAACGCTGAAGATGGATATAGACGACGTGGAAGAAGAGCTCCAACACAACTACGACCGCCTCAACGAACAAATCATCCTGAACCAAGAGGCGCTCGATGCGTCGGTGGCGGAGCTCGCGTTGGATCCGCCCGTGGACATCCA
>JAADWA010000660.1:0-17856 GCA_023335935.1 Pythium phragmiticola
ATCCAGCGACGCCGCCAAGAAGCGTCTCTTCCCCCACTACGGTTCCCCTGGCTTACATGCAGACTGCAAGATGCAGTACTAGTGAAGCTGAGAGCTCTTGTTGTATGGATATGCAGTCGAGCTCGGAACTCTTGTCGTCACGTGGGAAATCGAAAAATGAACCTCTGTTGGACTCTCTCTCTCTCTCTCACCTGAGCTGTGAGACGTGAGACTCACATGTCACACGTTCGAGAAGTTCTTGGTTACGCTGTATAACCTTGAATTTGCCTGACTTGAGAGTTATGAACGTAACCCGTGGTTCGTTCCAGTGAAGGTTGTGAACTAACACGCATCCCGTAACCTTGGCGCTTCGCGCCGACGACCATGGCCGTCGCGGCTTTACATGAAGCCAACGATTGGTACAAGGACGCTCGACCCCTCGACCAAGTGTACAATACACATGATCAGCCAGATGCAGTCCAATAAACAGCTCTCCGCTACGGCTATGGCACGTGGAGCGCCGAGCGCCGAGCCAGTCAACGTAACGTGTTCACGCGTCGTGGTAAGCTCAGGTAGGAGACGCTGACATCGACTGACGTGAGCAGCGAAGCACGACTGTGCTGTTCACGAGTAGGCAAGGTGAAGAGCTTTTTTGTGTTCGTACTATGGGTGTGGTGCATGCACAGTATAGGATGGTGCAATGGAGTCAACGATTGCTATCTGACCTCGTCATAAGACAAAAGCGAGAGGTATCTGGACCCCACGCTGCAGCATTGTCGATCACGTATCCTTGGGCGAGTGCATGGCCGTGGGGCGACGGGAACACGCGCCGGGCCGGGCGCTGTACCAACTTCTGTGAAGATATGGAGATATACCGTTCAGAGAGAATGCTGTCGATTATGGCCTTCTCGCTGTCTTCTCGCGTGCTCGCTCGCCCGTGGCAACTTCCGCACTGACGTTGGTTGCGTTTGGACAGCAACAGTCCCAGACACAGACACCCGACTCAGACTCGGACGCGAGAGGCCACGCTGCAGAACGGTTCGATGGATGGAATCCATCTTGTACCTCTCAGCTAGCCCCAGACATCCCAAAATGCTAAGGCCGTGTTCGTTGAGCACATAATCGGTATGATGTAACGAACACGGAAAAATCGTAATCCGTATTATGCCCCAATAATCGCCCTTTTCGGAATCTGCCTTTGGGGCAGATTATGCGGAGGCCGATTCCGATAATAGGTTTTTAAAACTAAAAAACCTCGACATTCCTTGTGCGCTGTTCCAACTTCTCCATTCGTCGATCTTCAGCAACGAGAATGGCGAACGGCAACTTCAACGGCGGTGCGCGCGACCCCAGCGAATTGGATGCTAGAGATGGAGTGTCATCTCCTCAACTCCATGCTGAAGGAGCGCGGTGGCTCACGCTCGACCGCGAAGTTCCTTAAGAAGGACGCAGGTGGAGAAAACCATGAAGGAAACCTTCGATGTTGACTTCGACAAAGGTACGATGAAGCGCTTGCCTGCGCTGCTCTCGTGTCTTACACTGATGAAAGCGCTTGCGGCTGGTGATCAAGCCAGTGTGAGTCAAAGTACCGTCGCCTTATGGCGCACTACAAGAACTACCTACGCCAGCAACCACAGCGGTAGCGGCGGCGACTCTGCCAAGGGCATCGTGGCCCTAAACGCCGACGTCTGGGACAGGCTGATGGAGCGAGCGAATGCGCCCACCAGAAGCTCGTATCGTTTATAAACCCTATTTAATTGCAAGCCGGTACTTGTGGCACATGGTGTACGCAGAGTTGAATCTCGTTTCTTGAGCTCTAACGGACGATGCGGTTCCTAGCCAATCGAGCGTCGCGGTGAGAACCTCACGCTTGCTTCTCAACTCATCAGGTATGGCAGCGCGACAAGTCACAAAGAGCAGGTCGAAGACATCTGGATCGACTCGCAAGTTCTCCCGGAAAACTCGCTCGTTCGGATTGGTGTTAGACTCCGCGAGCGGCGAGATCACGCGAGGAACGCGCGCAATGATAGCGCGTGGCACTGGCTTCTCTCCGGTGGGAAGGGGAGTCACCATCACGTTGAGCATCCGCAGCGTAGGAAGCGTCCATCGGTTGGAGCTTTTTGGTAACGTGGCAGGTAACTTAGTGACATGTCAATACATTTCGTGAGAGTGACTAGTCACAAAAACGTAATCGGGGATTCTCAACGAACACGTAAAAGACCGATTACGATTATCCAAGAACCGATTCTGTGACTCGAATCGCCGATTCACCATAATACGGATTCAGCGCGAACACGGCCAAAGCGACACATGCAACAAGATTTGAACCATATGTGGTATTACCGACAAACTATGTCTCTATTTTCGTAAATATGATTTTGGATCGAACATTTTCGGCACACAGAGAGACCACGGAGAGAACAGGAACAATGGCGGAGAGCGGCTCGACGTGGTCGACGTGGATCACGAACCTGGCCTACACGGGCGGCTCGCTCATGGCTGGCATGCTCGTGCTGCTCTATATGTACCAGGACAAGCTTCTCTACTTCCCCACGATCCCTGGGGCCTCGAAATTCACGCGCGACAACCCGGCCGGTACGTGGAACTGGCACCCTGAGTTCCCTCAGTAACTGCATGACAATGGTGGCAATGACTAGGCTACCGCCACCCGGGAGAGCTTGGCATCGCGTATGAAGATCTCATGATCCGCACAAAAGACGGCGTCCACGTCCACGCGTGGCTCATGAAGCAGCACGACCCGGCGACGCGACCGACCGTCATCTTCTTTCACGGCAACGCCGGCAGTACGTGCTGCGGATCGAACCAGTCCGCATATCGTTCGGTGGCTTGCTAACACGGGGGTTTTCCAATGTGTTGTGCGTTTAGACATTGGGTACCGCCTCCCGAACGCCGCGCATCTGTACCAGAGAGCGTCGTGCAATGTGCTGCTTGTGGACTATCGCGGCTTTGGCCACAGCGAAGGCGAGCCGAGCGAAGCCGGTCTCAGGCTCGATGCAGAGGTATGTTAGCAATCTCTGTGTGTGGCTGATCATAGCGAACGCCTAACCAGTACTGGTATGGAAGGCCGTGCTGGACGCCATGCTGGAGCGCAAGGATATTGACACGACCAAGCTCGTGGTGTTTGGGCGATCTCTGGGCGGCGCCGTCGCCGTCCACTTGGCCAAGGCAGCACCGGAAAAGGTACGTGGTGTAATGTGCGGATTCTGCAGACGCTTTTACGGGCGTTAATTCCTTTCTAAAATGTCGTTTTAGATTGCCGGTGTCATTTTGGAAAACACGTTCCTGAGCATCAGCTCGATGGTCGACTCGCTCATGCCGTTCCTGACGTACCTCAAACCCCTCGTGCTCCGCATCGAGTGGAACAATGAACGCGACATTGCGTTCGTGTCCCACCCGATCCTGTTTATCGCGGGCCAGCAAGACGAGCTCGTGCCGCACACGCACATGAAGACGCTACACGCGCGCGCGAGCAAGAGCCGCCGCGCTGTGTGGCTGCCCATCCCTAATGGCACCCATAACGACACGTGGCTGCGTGGCGGCGACTTGTACTTTGACAAGCTACGCCAATTTTTAGAGTCGCTGGCAGCATCCAGCAGCGACACGTGTTCGACAGACCAGCCTTCGCCATCAGTGGATGCAGCGGTATTGGGCAGCGCGACCCAGGAAGGCGCGATCCCCAACATGCTTCAGCAGCCGATTCTCGGCTCCATCATGAAGAAGGACAAGAGCAAGGAGGAGTGAATCCTTTCTTTTTGTCTCGCCAGCCCAAGAGAACGCAGTAGAGAATCTCAATCAATTCCAAGCTTACGCACAATGCCTAGCAGCAGTATAGTATACCGTTGGGCAAAGTTTGGGACTGAAGAGGGGTTAAAGCAACACCGTCCAGAATGGTGACCCCGGCATAGCGTCTCCAATCCAGATTCGATAGTCAAGATCCCCGATGGGTTCAACATTCCCCTCTCCTCTCTGGCATCTCATATATACCGATACCATACCGGTTATTGTTGCCTTTCTCTTTGGGCGTCACAGTCAATCAGCTCCGTTTCTTTTTGGGTGTACCCTCTCGTGATATGGGAAGGGATATTTCCGGCGCACTGAGGAAAAGCAAACTCACCCCCTCTGTGCTACGCTGCCCGTATTGCCGTGCGCTTCGGTTCGTCTCCATTGGTTGATTTGGCTGCGGCTGTGGCATGGGACTCCGCGCCATGCTGTCCAAGTCGGCGAGTGTCGCTCTGCTTCCCCGTCGACACACCACCACCTCCTCCTCCCCGTCTTCCTCGGACCGGCCTCCGCCACCGCCGATCGCCCGCAGAAATAGCCTTCAGCGGCACTCATCAGTGCTGCACAGTGACAGTCACGGCCACGGCAGCGACGCCACCGATAGTGACGACGAGAGTGACGACGAGAGCAACACGGACAGAGACGTCGAGGGCGACGAGGACCACACAGCAATGGCACCACCCTCTCGCAGTGCGTCGTCCTCTGTCGCCAACGCTGGTGCACCACGAGGCAAATCGACCATGGTCTCACGTGCTGCCCGCTTAAGTGCGACGGCGGCGGCCCGCATCACGCGGCTGGTCGGCGAGAACCCGCCCATGGGCAGCAGCGCGCGCGTCGTGCGCAAGCAGTACCAGAGCATCGTGCGCGAGCGCGAGCGGGAGAAGGAACCGTTGGACTTTAGTGACAAGGACCACTTGGACGCTGTCGCGCTGTACGAGGTCGAGTTCCCCAAGCAGCAGCCGACTTCCAGCAGTGATTCTCCGGACGCGGACCGTGCATCCAGTACGGCCGGGGAGAACTACCCACTGGGCATTGATCTCGAGACGGACTTTTACGGCAAGCACGCGGTACTGAAAGAGGTCAAGCGCAGTAGCGTGGCCTATGCTCTGTCCAAGATGAAGGGCCCCGCACGCGTGCTCAAGCCCGGCCACGTGGTCGTCGCGATCAACGGTCAGGACCTCACGCCGCTGACCTTCCAGCAAGTGACCCAAGAGCTGCGGTGGGCCACTGCGCCGCGTGTAATTCGGTTCCTCGATCCGCTCGTACTGCCGCTCAAAGAGTACACGCACACGCCGTCGCTCGTGAACCGCGACCAGTACGGCTTTGCCAAGGACGACCGATACATTCTCAACTATCGCCACCAGCTGCGCAAGCGCAAACTCGCGGTACGGTCTCTCGATGAAGGCTCGCGCGCCGATAGACTTTGGTCTCACTGATGCCTCTCTGTTCTTATTCAAAGGGCTACGACCATGAGCGCCGTTGGGCGGATTTCGTGCAGCACCATGGGGGTATCGACACCATTGATCAATTGCTCCATGACGTGTCCTTGCCTCCACGGGCGCAGACGAAACGTATCGCAGTACTGACGGAATTACGCGTACGTTTGATTTTCTATATGCTGAAGACGGCACGTCCCACTCATTGACTCCCCGTGTTTCACAGGAGCTCGTGCTTAAGGGCATTCCGGCCGTGCTGCGTCCACGCGTGTGGGGCGTGCTCACACGCGCGACGCCATATCGAAACGCGTACCCGACCGACTATTATTCGCGACAAGTCGCACAGATTGAGTCGTCGCCGTCCATCGGCGATATCGAAAAGGATATCCATCGTACGTACCCCGAGCACGTCTTTTTTCAGTCGAACCAAGGTCGTCGCGAGCTCAAACACGTGCTGGGCGCGTACTCTCTTCACAATCCGCACATTGGCTATTGCCAGTCGATGAACTTCATTGCTGGCATGCTCCTGCTCTTCATGAACGAAGAAGACGCGTTCTGGATTTTCTGTGCGCTCTTGGAGAAGCGGTATTTACCGGCGGAAAACTACACACAGGCCATGGTTGGCACGCAGACAGACCAGCTCGTGTTTAAGGAGCTCGTGAGCCAGGAGCTGCCCGTGTTGGCCGAACGGCTGGATCTCTGCGGCATCCAGATCCAGCTCGTCACACTCCACTGGTTTCTGTGTGCCTTCGTGTGTACGCTGCCGACCGAGTCGGCGTTGCGCGTGTGGGACTGGTTCTGTCTCGACGGCCAAGAAGTGCTTTTCATCACTGCCATCGGGATTCTCAAGCACGCCGAGCCCCGCATCATGGGCGCAACCTTGCATTCCGATTTACACACAATCGTGCGCGAGCTCGGCACGGACCTCCACGACGACGACGCGTTCATGGACTTTCTCTATGCCATGGCGCCGCCCAGCGAGATTGAACGGCGCCAAGCCGGCCAGTTATTTGACAAGATGTGGGACTGTGATGAAGAGTCGAGCGGCGACAGCAGCAGCCATACCAGCAGTGGATGCGTGGACCACGACATCGAACAGGATCACGCTGACAAGGATGATGAGCCGCTGGAGACCGCCGAGGACGATGTGGGAGTGGACAAGAGAAGGGAGCATCCGCCCGCCGCATGGGCCACAACTGACACGGCGAAAGGGCCCGTGAAATCGTCGCGTCGGCGAAAGCACTCGGTGCCCACGAAGCTCCACAATATGCTCCATCACTTTATAGAGTCCCACCGCAAAACGGCGGATGCGTCCATCTACCGAAAGCAGTTTACGATGCAAGACATTGAGACGCTGCGCTCCATATACCGCCCGCAGTTTGAGAAGAAACCGGAGGCGCTTTTGTAAACTTTGATAATTACAAGACCTTTTGTCTTATGTATTCTCGTGTTCGGGCTCGTCACACAATCGGCTCCATGCATGAGCCCACGAGCCAACCCCATAGCAAGAAGAACTGGCCGTAGATGATCACAAAGTCGCTGGGGTGGACGGAGTGGTCACCGTTGAGTAGATGCTGGTGGTCCTGTCGCTCACAAACCCAAAAAAGCGATCCATGGGAGAAGGAAGGGCTCAGTGGGAGAAAGGAGACTCGAAGAAGGTCACCGGGTGACCTTCCTTCATGTCTCCATGGATCCCAGCGGGGCCAGGCCTTAGGCCCAAGGCCCGCTGTTGGACTTTGCCGATCCTGGACTGTGCCGATCCTCCTACGGGGTCCTTCCTTCTTTACGAGAGGCACAAACAATCAAACCGGCCATGTTCGGTGTTAAGCAGAGGCCTCCGAATCGCTTGAGACGAGGCCGACCACTGGGTGGCTTGCCTGGGATTCATCTCTCTCCTGCTGACGCGGGTTTGTGTCGTGGGCGTGAAAGAGCTGCTGCCGCGGCCGCTCTTTCACGAAGCGTCGGTGTCTTCACGGCGTTGGCGTGTCGGATAACGCCAGTCGAATCTCGCACAGGCTTTCGTTTCGCGACATGCATTGCTTTCCGCGACTTTGGTCGCTCAAAAGAGACGCGATTCGGTTGGCTTGCTTTGCCTTGCGGCGGCGCTGGCTGTATGTTGGGACGTCCGCCATGAGAGATGAAGAAGAAAATGACGTAGACACGCTGCCGACTAAGTTCGTAGGAGCTCCTCAGCTAACTTCGTAGCCTCGAGTTCCTTTTTACCAATGGGCTATGCACCGTTGTGGCACTACACGATGCACATTTCCCTTCGCGCCGATGTCGTTAAACGCATTCAGCGGACTATCACCGGGTTCATTCTTAATCGGAAGGGGGAGCGAGGGGCCAGGTTCGTGCAGTTGATCGACTCGCAGTTTTTGTACCAGCACACGCACGCGGGGGGTCTTGGGTTTCCTGATGTAGTTCGCCAGCTTGAGCGCCAGCACATCCGCTCTCTCCAGCGTTTTGCGGCGGGGTTGAAGCGGCACGCACTCTGGACCCTGCCGGGACAGATCAACCTCCGCGCCTTGTTCCCGCTACTGGGTACCACTGAACCTCTCGACTTTCTCCATGTTCAATTTAGCACCAACAAACTCATCGCCCAGGACGCGGTCGCGCCGTGGTGGGTTCGAAGCTGAAAGGTATGGTGTGGGGTAACTTGGCCAGTAACCCTACGCAATCTCGACTCAAATCAATGGCCGACACGAGTCTAGTCCGCACCGATATGGCTCAACTCGTCACCAATCTTCCACGTCAGTCGCGGGCAGAGAGCGACCGGACTCCTGACCGTACCGCCGGGCGAGCTCTCCTTCCGCCTCCGTTTCGCATCTAGTTTCCACATTCGCTGCTTCGCCGACATTCAAGTCCAAGTGGGAGTTTGGCCAGATATTCACCAATTTATTGCAACTTATCGGGCTGCTCTAGGTTGGGGACGATCGAGTGACTGCATGCGTTGGACTGTACAGCTACACGACGACCTCACCGAGATCAAGATGCGTTTCCCGGCGCGGCTGCACACAGCAATCGCTACGCAATACCCACACCCTGCCGTGGGAGTAGCAGTGCAAGATCGCCTTGTCCTCTTCCCCGATCTCACGCCTGACCAGCTTCGTCGAGCCACTGGCCCACCGGAGCCGACCAAACCGCACCCTGTGACACCTCAGCTTACCAACTTGGATCATGGTGTGGTTCAGCGGACCCTCCGCTTTGGCAGGTCACAGCGGCGGTGGCTGCTGGCAGTTTACCACGACGTGTTCATCCGACTCCTCTTCCGCATTCTTCCAACGGGATCGCGCTTCTTCTTTCTCCAACATCAACGCCCAGAGATCATCATCTGTCCACAACACGGATGCAACCATGTCGAGACATACGAACACCTTCTCCTGCAATGTGAGCAAGCGAATGCCGTGTGGGACCGAATATGGTGTGACTGGCAGCCGATGGTGCTCGACAACCTGTCTCTCTCCACACTGGTCAAGGTGCCCTCGACACATCCCACTCTCACAGAGGACGAATCGACAGCGGTACGTACGATGTGGCATGTGATGCGTGTACTGGTAATACGCGCGCTCTGGGTTGATCGCAATCGTGTCGCCTTCGAGAACGCGCGGCCGCGCCGACCCACATCCCTCGTGACGGAAGTCCACGTTCTCTTTCCAGCCCACTATCGAGCAATTCTCCGGCATAGTGATGACGATCTCCACCCTATGTACCAGCGAATTCTATCCACCCTGCTCTCAGCCTCAACTTTTGGATCACTCCTCGCCTCACGGCAAGAACTGCTCATGATCCGACGCCGCATCCAGCCCGTCAAAGGGTTATCTACCACTTAACCGCTACAACCGTCGTGTTTATGTAGGCAGTTGAGAAGTTCATAACCCACAATAGAATTCATGAGTCAGTCAATTCACAAGGCAAAGTCCACCTTAGTGCTGCTTCTCGTGTTCGGGATCGCCATTCGCATCGTCCATCGGTTCCTTGTACGAGCCACCAAGTCGGTCCCAGAGCGTAAAGTACTGGCCATAGTTGTACACAAAGTCGCTGTGGTGGACCGAGTGGTGGGCGGCGCCGTTGAGCCACGAGTTCTTGGCAACGTGGACTCCGTCGTGGATGCTGATGGTCCAGTAGTTGACAAACCCATAGAGCGCGAGGAAAATGCCGCGGTGGAGCGGGAACAGAAAGAGGAAGAGATGGTAGGGAAGTCCCTGGAGAAAGCCGTCGATGGGGTGGAACGCGTGGCTCGCAAATGGCGTCGCGACAATCCACCTGTGGTGTGGCTTGTGGATGAGCGCGTACACGGAGCGATGGTGGAGCCCTCGGTGGATCCAGTAGATCACCACGTCAGTGAACACGACAAACCACACGACCGAGAAAATCGTGTACCCAAGAGAATAATCGCTGAGGTTGGCGTAGAGCTTCGAGTGCCCACGCACTTCGGCCACGAACCACGGCACGATGAGCAGCATCATGACGGGGATAGACTTGCACGCGCACTGGATCTCCAGAGCGACTTGGTTTTTGACGAATCGCGGGTGCTGCATGAGCTTGTGGTCGAAGAGAAAGTAGTAGGAAAAGGCCGCACCGGAGAGGTACAGAAAGTAGGCGCCCAGCAGTGTGAGTACAGATAGCGACAGCGTTTGGCGGAAGAGATCGTCGCGCGGCATGGCATGTGGGTACACGTGGTCCAGCAGCGTGTCGTCCATAAGCTCCAAAACGAGATCCATGGTTGCGGGACGGAGGAGGAAGGAATGAGTGGGAGCAAATGTGGAGACTGAGAGTTCGCGGGGCTTCCTTCGAGAGGGAAGGGAAGGGGTCATGGGTCCGAGTGGGAACTGACCGCCCGTGAAGCCCAAGTCTCCAAATCAGTGAGTGTACTGGCGGACTGTGTACTGTACTGTACACTCAGCGAAGTATGTGCCAATCCTTCGAGAAGTCTTGTGATATGCAGAACTCAAATCACACGGTGCATAAAGCGGCCATGTTCGAAAAACGCATTTACAAAAGTAGGTGTATAATCTCTATGCGCCGACAAAAGATGAACCTTTGTGGCAACTTCTTGCTTGGCAAGATCACACAACTCAACTACTGGTGCCCGTCCAGCAGAGTCCCCACTCACCTAGTGCTGCTTCTTGTGTACGGAGTCGCCATTCGCATCGTCCATCGGTTCCTTGTACGAGCCACCAAGTCGGTCCCAGAACGTGAAGAACAAACCATAGTTGTACACAAAGTCGCTGTGGTGGACCGAGTGGTGGGCGGCGCCGTTGAGCCACGAGGTCTTGGCAACGTCCAGTCCGTCGTGGACGCTAATGCCCCAGTAGTTGACAAACGAGAAGAGCACGAGGAAGACGCCGCGGTGGAGTGGGAAGAAGAAAACATAGAGGTGGTACGGAAGCCCTTGGATAAAGGCATCGAGCGGGTGCAGCGCGAGGCTCGCGAATGGTGTCGCGACAAGCCACTGGTGATGCGCCTTGTGAATACGCGCATACACGGACCGGTGGTGGAGCGCGCGATGGATCCAGTAGGTCAGCATGTCGGTAAACAGTACAAACCCCACGACCGAGAGGATTGTAAACCCAAGTGAGTAATCGCTGAGGTTGGCGTACAGCTTCGAGTACCCACGCACTTCGGCGAGGAACAATGGCACGACCAGCGCCGTTACGAACGGAATCGACTTACACGCGTACTGGATCTCGAGGGCGACTTGGTTCTTGAGAAACTTTGGGTGTTGCAGGAGCTTGTGGTCGAAGAGAAAGTAGTAGGAGAAGGCCGCACCGGAGAGGTACGTCACGTAGCCGCCCAGTAGCATGAGCATAAACAGCGACAGCGTTTGGCGGACGATGTCATCGCGCGCCATGGACGGCGGATACACGCGGTCGAGGAGCGCATCGTCGAGCAGCTCCAAGGAGAGATCCATTCTTGTGGGGCGGAGACTTTCGAGTTGGAGGGATCAGAGGATCTGTGAGAAGGGAATCTGACTCAGTGAGGGACAACACCGAGCCTCCAATCTCCATTTTGCGTGGTTATCGCGTCTCCCACAGCGCAAAGAAAATCCACTCGGATCTTCTCAGTGGGATCAGCTGAGACCTCAAAAGTGTTCACCTGCTCTGATTTGGCCTTCAACAGCGTTCCCGCGGGAGAAAGAATCCATCATTATCAGAAAGAGCAGGGAACAAGCAATGAGCCGCTCACTCCTCGTTGAAAAAGTGATTGGCAGACTGGGCGTCTTTGAGCTTGGTGCTCTTGATGTCGTCGCTTCTCTAGGGCGACCACGCACTGCTTCACGAGGCAAACCTACTCCAAATAAACGCAAGGGTGCGTCATTACCTGTTGGTACGTTATTGTCCGTCTGGATATCTCCATGTAGCTACTGAAGCTTCTTGTGCATTGGCTCGTCATTCGCGGCGCCAGTAGGTTCCCTGTACGAGCCACCAAGTCGGTCCCAGAAGGTGAAGAACAAGCCGTAGTTGTACACGAAGTCGCTGTGGTGGACCGCGTGGTGGCCGGCGCCGCAGAACCACCAGTTCTTCACAACGGGCAATCCGTCATGGATGCTGATGCCCCACTCATTGACAAACGCAAAAATGGCGAGGAAGATGCCGCGGTGGAGCGGGAAAAGGAAGACATAGAAGTGGTAGGGAAGCCCCTGGATGAAGGCGTCGAGCGGGTGCAGCGCGAGGCTCGCGTATGGCGTCGTGACAAGCCACTGGTGGTGCGGCTTGTGGATGAGCGCGTACACGGAGCGGTGGTGGAGCCCGCGATGGATCCAGTAGCTCAGCATATCAGAGAACACGAAAAAACCCAGAACCGACAAGACGGTGTACGCGAGCGAGTAGTCGCTGAGGTCGGCGTAGAGCTTCGAGTACCCTCGTATTTGGGCGAGAAACAGCGGTACGAGGAGCATGGTCACGACGGGGATATTCTTGCAGGCGTGCTGGATCTCGAGTGCGACTTGGTTCTTGAGGAACCGCGGATGCTGCATGAGCTTGTGATCGAAGACAAAGTAGTACGAAAACGTCGCGCCGGTGAAGTACGAGATGTAGCCGCCCACCAGCAAGACCACGGACAGCGTTAGCGTTTGGCGGAGGAGATCATCTCGCGGCATGGACGGTGGGTACACGTGGTCGAGCTGCAGTCCGTCGTCGAGAAGCTCCAAGTAGAGATCCATTCTTGCGGAGAAAAGAGAGTCGATCGACTTGGTGAAACAGGAAGAAAAGAGAGAGTGAGGGACAGCGCCGCGTGGTCCCTCGAGTCTCCATTTTGCCTGGTCAACGGAGAGCCAAGCAGATCCCATCTCAGCGCGGGTCAAGTACAGTACCGTAAATCCAAAAAGTCTCCATCTACCCCTCTAAATCGATAATTTTGCCTGCAGTTCTGATCCCTCTATCGGAAAGAGAAGGGAATAAATAATGAAAGTGAAAGAGATCGATTTTCGACTAAGTACGATGAAGCCCTTCCATTGTCTATTGGCTGAAATAGATTGTAAATGGCGCATATGATTGGTGATAATCACGTGGTTTTCTCCAAAGGAGACGAATAAAATGGCGCAAAGAGACAAGAATGGCGGGGAACAGTGTGATCGCGTCCGTCGCCGACGCAGTCGCTACCACTGCTGATGAGGGTGGAGAGATCCAACAAAACGAAGCAGCAGCAGACGCAGTGCCGCTCCAGTGGTTCGAGTACGACCCACGTACGCCAGCGCGATCGCTGATGGTCGCGTCCCGTGAGTTCCACGCCGCTGCCAGCCACAACAACTTCACCAAAGGCGTCCGCGTGTCACCTGACGGGCTCTGCATCCTCACCAACAGCGACGACCACGTGCTAAGACTCTTTGAGCTTCCCCATGGTGATGGACAGTCTTCCATAGAACAGGTAGTCGTCAGAAAGGCTTGACTGTGGAGATGGAGTTCCAATTAACCGACTGTGTCCGTGCAGATGTCCCTATTGCAAGCCCACGAAGGCGGCTCAATCTACAATTTTGCGTGGTACCCGTTCATGGATTCTCAGAACCCGTCGTCGTGCATATTCCTCTCGACGAGCCGCGACCAGCCGATCCACATGTGGGACGCCTTCACGGGCGAGCTCCGCGCTTCGTACCGCGCGTACGACCACCTCGACGAGATCACGGCGGCCAATTCGCTTGCGTTCAATGCCACGGGCGACAAGATCTTTGCCGGGTACGACCGCATGGTGCGGTTCTTTGACGTGGCGCAACCGGGCCGTCAGTTCACCGCAAGGCCGCTGTGCAAGACCCGCAAGTCCCGTCAAGGACAGCGCGGTATTATCAGCACGCTCCATTTTAACCCGGATTACTCGGGCATCTACGCGGCTGGATCGTATAACGGCACGACTTATGTGTACACGGAAGACACGGGGGAGGAGCTGCTGTGTCTCCGAGACCATGACGGCAAAGGCATCACGCAGGTACAGTTCTCGCCCGACGGACACTATTTGTATACGGCCGCGCGACGGGACAGCAGTATCCACTGCTGGGATATTCGCCAGTCGACGCAGATCGTTCAGAGCTTTTCGAGACAGGCCGATACGAATCAGCGGATCGAGTTTGACGTCCACTGCTCTGGCAAGTACCTGCTCACGGGCAGTCGCGATGGTCGAGCGTTGCTCTACGATGTCTCGACCGGTGCGCTGCTGGAGACCAGTGAGGAGCTCTTCACCTTTGGTGATGCGGTCAACGGTGTCTCGTTCTTCCCAGACGGCACGCGTGGCCGTGCCGCGCTCACGACGGGTCAGCGTCACTACGATCTACCCGACGACATGGACGACGACAACAGCGACCAAGAGAGCGAGGTCACAAGTGCTGCTAACCCACGCAAACCCATCCGGCAGAATGCGCTCCATGTCGTTGAACTGGGGAATAGGAATTAGAGAAAATAATTGGATTTGGATTCATCGAATACGATCAATTCCACCGTAGCCGGCGCGGCGCTTGCGTTCTCGCTCGTCGTATCCAGCGGCACCATCGTCAGCGCGTCGCTGTGGAGGTGGCGCTGCTGCGGTCGGCTCGAGGCGACCACGCCACCCCGTCTCACTGGGAATGGCCTGGGCGTGGCCATCATTCTCAGCAAGCGCTCGCTCGAGTTCCTCTTGCCGCGCCTGCCGCTGGCGCCGCACGTGCTCCATCCACTCGGTCTGCTTCTGCTCGACTGACTTCTTCTTGCTTTCCTTTTTCGCTTTCTTTTCTTTCTTGTCTTGCTTTTCCTTCTTGTCTTTCTTCTTGCGCTTCTTCTTTTCGTCTTTGGCGTCGCGCGGCGCGTCAAATACATTCTGGCCCTGCGTGATATCGAACTGCGTTGCGAGTTCTTTCCCTTCGTACGCGTGGCCTGGCAGCCCACGCTGGCTCGGTGTTTTCTTCTCTTTCTTTTTCCGTTTGTCGCTATCTTCTTCTTCCTCCTCCTCGCTGCTCCTTTCGAGAAGCCGCGCCTCCCTTTCGTTCTCGCGGTCTTGGACCTCCTTGGGTAGCTTGTACTTGAGGACGTGGTCCACGCGGATCGTGCGCTCGAGCAGCTTGGCACCGTTCATATTGTCCACAGCCAGCACTGTGCTGAGCCAGTTCTCGTACTTGACGAACGCAAAGCCCTTGGACTTGCCCGTCTTGCCGTCGCGCACGAGGTTGAGGTCCTCGATCTCGCCAAACTGGCTCATGACGCAGATCACGTCGCCCTCTGAGAGCTCGAACGCCAGTCCACCCACGTAGACCCAGGCCGAGTCCTTGTACTTTTGGTGCCACGAAGCCTCGAGCCCGATGCCCAGCTCCAGCTCGCGCTCGTTGATGCGCTCGATCTCGGCCACCACGTTCATGCTTGCGCTCTTCGGAAATGGGCAAAACGGCATGGGCACGTTAGTATATAACACGGGTCCTGTAAAATCAGATACCATGAGGATAGAGGATTTCTCTCCATTATTCCACAACAGAGGTGATCCGATAAGACAGTGGAAATGGCTACGGTTTCGTCGCAAAAAAGAGGCCCCACTTTTGGTCCCCGTCGGCGCACCGCGCGAGCTTGGCCTCCCACCCTTGGACAACGTCGTTGAAGTCGGCCTCCGACGTCTCTTCGACGAACTGCTTCTTGTTTTGGTACGTGCGCTTGAGCTCGTTCTTGAGCACATCGACAAAATGGTCCGTACGGTCCTCGGCCTCGACCCGCACAAAGCCGACGCGCTCGAGCACACGCCCGTATTCGTTCGGAGACAGCAACACGTAACCACGCTGCTTGACGTACGCGCGGAAGTGGTCCGAAGGAGGCTTGTCGTTGCCGCAGCAATAGTCCGAGATGAGCAGCTTGCCGCCTGGTTTGAGCCACTTGAAAAACTGCGCAAACAGCGCCTCCTTGTTCTCAATATGGAGAATCGTGTCACGTGAGTAGATGACATCAAAGCTTTGTGGTGGAAACTGCTTGGTCGTGGCGTCGCAGATCTCAAATTCGACGTCGTTGTTGTCGCGCGGCGTGTGGTGTGTGGCGTACTGCTCAATGGCGCGATAGACCATGTTGGTCGAGAGGTCGATGCCGTGGACCGAGACGCCAAAGGAATTGGCCATGTAAAAGTCACCACCGCCAATGCCGCAACCCACATCGAGCACTCGCTGGCCCGGCTGCAAGTCGAGCTTGGCGACAAACTCGGTCGTCGTGTCTTGGCCACCCGTGCTCACGTAGCCTTCACCAAAGATCTTTTCGTACCGCGTGATGCTCGCGTTCGAGTACTGCTGGTTGTCCAGGAAGTTCTGGAAGCTGTCCATTTGTTGGCTCGCACTACGGCCTCGTGAGTTGATCTCTTCTTGCTCGGGTGGTTGCTCAATCTTCTTGTACGTAAAGATGAGCTCGCCGTGGGTGTGGTTTCGTTGGCGGTAGACATCCAAGCTCTTGCAGTGCGAAAAGTCCAGGTACGCAAATCCTCGCGTCTCGCTGTCATCCGTGACCGCCGTGCCAAAGACCCCTATGTAAAAGCTCGGGTGGCGGTACATGATCTCTTGG
This sequence comes from Pythium phragmiticola, assembly GCA_023335935.1. Taxonomy (NCBI): domain Eukaryota; phylum Oomycota; class Peronosporomycetes; order Pythiales; family Pythiaceae; genus Pythium; species Pythium phragmiticola. Next base: position 16,202 of record JAADWA010000660.1, read on the forward strand.
CCCGATGGGAACGGCTCCTGAAGACACGACTCGCGGAACGACACGTCGCCGTCGGCACGGAGCGCGTACAGCACTTTTCTCGCAAGCAGCTTGGCCTGACTCTCGCTGGCAAACGTTAGCACGCGGTTGAACACGACGAGGTCGAACTGGCGGTCGCCCACTGCAGCAGCGAACGAGGCATCATCAAAGTCGGGGGCGAGCGCGATCTTCGTGACCGACTTGGCGCGCTGGAAACTTGGCGACGACGAGACACAGACCACGACGGTCGCGAGCGTCAGTTCCAAGACGTCTTTGCCGTCCACGGGCGAGAGAAACGCCGCGATCTCCTCCACAGCGACTGCCTCGTGGTCTTCTTCCATGGTCTCCTCTCGGTATCGGATCTTTTCGTTCTGAGTGAATCTTCAATGGTCACAAAAAGAGCACAGATTGTCAAAACAGGGTCAGTCGGCGAATGAAAATTACGTTCATGCTGGGAAAAATACGGAAAGTTACGAATCTTTGGTTTTCGTGTTGAAGGGTTTCTTAAGATCACTTAAAGCAATAGAAAGCTTGCAAAGGCGACACCAGCGCCGGCGATGCTCGAGATCGTCATGGCGGTAGCACTCGACTTTGGCGTGGCCTTGGGCACGGCGGTCGTTGCCGCTGGCTTCGTGACCGAGTCGTCTGCCTGCTTGTCGGCGGCGGTCGACTCTCCAGAGTTTCCCGAGCCTAAAAGACGAAGAATACAGAGAGCGTAAGAAATCACGGTAACCCAGAAGGAGATAGAATAAATGACGGAGAGAAGACGCACCGCTGCGGGAGCCATTGGCGGTGGGCGTAGAGGCGGCTGGTGTGGTGGTAGATGGGCCAGTAACATCAGCAGACACAGTCTCGCTGTTAGTGCTGGAGGGAGTGGAGGAGGGCGAGCCCGGGGTGGGCAAGCCAGGGGAAGAGGGGGAGGGTTGCGCACCTGGCGTTGTACCCACAGCACCCGGGGCAGGCGTCGTAGCCGGTGCCGACGTTGGAGATCCTGGGGCTTTCGTAGGAGTGCCTGGGGCGGGGGTGGCATTCTGACCACCTGGTGCCGACGTCGGTGAGCCTACGGGGTTAGACGGAGGTTGTGGGGCGTTAGTAGGCGGCGCTTGCGTGGTCGGGGCAGGAGGAGGTGGAGGAAGGGGCGCGGTCGTACTGGGAGGTGCTGTCGTTGAAGGAGTCGTCGAAGCTGGGCATTCAATCGACTGGCCACTGCACTTTTGGCTGTCCACAGGGCATGACGGCAAATTGGCAACACACAGCATCCAGCAAATGTTGGCTGGACCAGCGATGTCGGTACAAGTGCACTTAGCCGCGCACTCGGTAGCATCGGTCGCACTGTGGCCCTTGCGGTTGCAAACGACTGCGCACGTCTCCTCGGGAGCGGAAGCACCAGCCTTGGTCGAGCAACTCTTCAACGTACACTTCTCGTCGGACGGCGCGAGACGTCGGTCTGGCGCACACCCCACGGTCTTGAGCTCCGACTCTTCGTTCATCAGCAGCTGACGCGTCGTCGCATTCACGTGGGCTTCAAAAGGGGAGCTAGTCTGAAGCATGCGTTGGTACGCCGGAAGCAGCGTCATCTTGCCAAACCACGCACGCAGCGAACGCCGACCGTTCAGTGGCTCAGGCATCTTCATGCC